>NIPM01000880.1:0-32357 GCA_002738285.1 Holacanthella duospinosa | reverse complement strand
AGAGTCCCAACCCAGTTCACTCCAGTAGAACCGGCAGGGAGTTCCCAGTACAGTCAACCCAGGAGAAAAGGCAGAGAGTCAAGATCCATCCACACTATAGTAGAGCACCCCGTAGTTAGGTACTAGATACCTAACTCAGAGAGAGCGCCAGGGCTGAAGACCCGGGAGTCTCATGGGACTACCCGAAATCTAGTATAGTACACTATAATTAGTTACTTAGGGAATCATCCCGTAANTCGGGAGTCTCATGGGACTACCCGAAATCTAGTATAGTACACTATAATTAGTTACTTAGGGAATCATCCCGTAACCCTAGTATTTAACAATTAGGCCCGTTAATAAACCAACCAATTTAGTTACCCTATCAGAATTCATTCGATAAGTTTAAATAATTAAACCATCCCTTGCATCTAATATGATTAGTCAAATCAACACCGCGCCACAATATTTAGTCTAGTTTATTTGTTAATTTTATTTCATAGTTTAATAGTAATATAGTACTAAATTATTTAATATACCGTATTTCTCGGTTTAAATCCCCTGGGGAATTATTATTTCAAACCGAACAAATTATTTCGAGACGTGAATTATTTCGAGGTGGGGAATTATTAATTGGAAGTGAAAATTTTGCTTCTTTTATAGTTATTTACTTCTTATAAGAGGTAAAAAANGGTGGGGAATTATTAATTGGAAGTGAAAATTTTGCTTCTTTTATAGTTATTTACTTCTTATAAGAGGTAAAAAAAGTACAAATAATAGAATTTTCTTATCCATGTCATTTATATCTGACACTTTATTGATTTTTTTTTCGTTTTGATATTTTTGTCGCATTCTAAATTTTTAGTTCTCCTCTTTTCAGGTAATTTTACATAAAATTGTTTCTAATTTCGCGCCTGATGAGACTTTTAATAATTTCTCATGGGCATTTATTTCGACGTGGGGAATTATTATTTCAAACTAGCCAAAAGGTGGGGAATTATTTCGAGGCAGGAATTATTTCGAGGCGGGGAATTAAATCGAAAAATACGGTAGTAATATTGGCCCAATTTCCGCAATTGTATAGAACGCGTCATAATACTGTAAGACTATCAGACTATGAGATTAATACAACTATGAAACGTGACTCATTTTGGAAGTCTCTGAATGGTTGAAAAAACTATGAGGCTCCCGCTAGTTCTAATCTACTCAGAGGCATGCATAAATGTCATAGTCCCTCAATGCAATCCTTTCCACTCAAACTCAACAGAAACAAATTCTGTTTGAGAGGAGTCGTGGGGATAGGAACACATTTTCTCAATTGTGTAGTGATTTTATGAACACAGGCTAGTTGTCCCCTTGATAATCTTCCTTACACATTTCGGTTAGGAATAGACAGCTGTTAATTCTATCACAACTTTTCTATCATTTTCGTTCCCGTAAATTTTCTATAATCTCAAAGTACTAAGAGCCTTAATATTATCAGGCGCTCTATACAATTACGGGAATTAGGCCATTATGTTTAATAGTTTAATAGTATTTTATAGTTTATAGTAAGATTTTATTCATAATTAGTTATTATAAAGCAGAAATTTCTATTATTATACTTTTTTACTTAGTAATGGTTTCTTTGTGGTTCGCCCTTATGTATGATTTCTACTATAAATATTGTTAAAGATCTAGTAAAGTATTTATAGGTAAAGTCAACTGTAATTTTATTTTTATAAATTATTATTAGATAATTTATGTAATTTTTGATTTTCCTTTATCTTTATTTTATTTTATTTGTTTTGTTACTAATTATGGAAATTAGCAAGCCCGACCAAAAAATGCAATTTTTTCTCAGAAAATTCGATTAAAATCGTAAAAAATGCGATTTAGTGCGATTCATTTTCTACAGAAAAAAAGCATTAGAATTTAATGGTAATACATATTTATGGCTGAAACAAGTAATTTAGAAGGCAGAAAATGATATTATTGCACGATTCATTCATATTCTATTGATTCACTATTGATTAAATGACCAAGTAGTTCCAACTTCAAACTGAAGTATCTCGATGAGGGACCAATCTGGCGCCTTGGGGCTGATTTCCAGCGCTATGTATCCCTATGCCAATTAAACATTAACTAAAATTAATTCCCGGAATTTTTCGAAATAAAATCGATTATTATATTTTCCCTAACTGCCTATTTTAATTAACCGACCGGGCATTTAAGGATTAACAAGATATTCTAATCGAATTGAAATACTAATTCATGTTCAATTTTGGTTTTACTCTTATATGTGGATGTCTCAACTTTAAATATATTTAAATTAATATAATATATATAAATCCCAAATTTTCGTCGATGAAGCTGATTCTGTTGAAATACAGATCCGCCAATGTTCCTGATAATTATAAATTGTTTTGATTTTGTCAAATAAAATGCGCATTTACAATTCGTTGTACAGTTTGTAAGCTAAAGTCAAAATGAAAACAATGTTCTTTATTTCTATTGTGCTTATGAACATAGCCAATAAGTTCATTATGCCTTAACCTTGCGCTGGAGGACAGTTATCTGTTTGGCTGGGCTCTACCGAGAAGTTAACTAGTTTATAATGCTAAAGTTTGTCTAAAGCTCAAAATGAGCACCTAATTTCAGATCAACAAGCTATTTAAAAAATATATACCAATTTCCAACTCCAGAATGCGGAAAATGTACTTGAATTATGTGCGCTAGTTGTACACCATATATGTCCCACTATAATGCCAATTGACGCCACGCTCAATTGATTTGTCATCAATTTAACTTTTTGTCTAATTTCTAATCTAATTTCACTCAATTTTACTGAAGTATTTTAAATTTTGTAGTTAGCAATTACTAAAAATGCGATTTAATGTGATTTAATGCGACGATCGTGGAAAAAGCCGTTTTCATGCAATGTACTGCACTCCGTTTTTGGAATAATTTCTTAAGCGATGGGTTTTTCAGCCTATCGCTGTTTTTTATCGTAAAATAACCTTAGCGATTTCCATTTCGGCCCATCACTCGAGCGAAGTTGCCTAATAGTACAATAGAGTTTCTCCTGGGCTGAGAAAACCGATGGGAGGGATGTGGTAACCGACGGAAGGGATGCGAGAACCCATGGGAGGGCTGCGGTAACCCACGGAGGCTGCGGGAACCGACGGGAGAGTTGTTAGAACTCACGGGAGGGCTGCGGGAATTCACGGAAGGATTGTGTGAATCCACGGGAGGCTTGCGGGAGCCCACGGAAGGGCTGCGGGACTCAAGGGAGGGCTGCGGGAATCCAAGCGAAAGCTGTGGGAATCCACGGTAGGGCTGCGGAAACCCACGGGATGGCTGCTGGAACCCACGGACGAGGGGCTGCGGGAACCCACGGGCGGATTGCAGGAACCCATGGGGGAGCTGCGGGATCTCACAGGAAGGCTGTGGTAACGCACGGGAGGCCTGCGGGAACTCACGGCAGAGCTGCTGGAACATATGGAAGGGCTGCGGGTACTCNGGTACAGAATCTTGTACCTCATAAAGTACAAGGTTCTGTAACCTTCGAGACAGGATTCTACTAGAGGGTTGCTGGAACCCACGGAAGGGCTGAGGGAATTAACTGGAGGGCTGCGGGAACCCACGGTAGGGTTGCGGGAACCCATGGGAGGGCTGCGGGAACCCAGAGGAGGGCTGCAGAAAACCAGGCGAGAGCTGCGGGAACCTACTTGAGGCATGCGGGGACCCACGGCAGGGCTGCGGGAATCACGAGACCGCAGGGGGAACCCACGGGAGGACTGCGGGAACCCACGTGAGGGCTGCGGGAACACATGGCAGGAGTGCAGGTACTCACGGGAGGGCTGCGAGAACCCACGGGAAAGCTGCGGGAACCCAAGGGAGGACTGCGGGAACCCACCTGAGGGCTGCGGGAATCCACGGGAGGGATGCGGAAACTCACGGGAGAGCTGCGGGAACCCACGGGAGTTCTGCGGGAACCCATGGGAGGGCTGCGGGAACTCACGTGAGTGCTTCGGGAACCCACGGGAGGGCTGCGGGAACACACGAGAGAGCTGCGGCAAACCCACGGGAGAGGAGAGGGAAATCCGATTTGTAATATTTTGACTTTCTGCAACGTCGCACGTGATATGTCGTTCTGCCCATCACTCAGGAAATTATCGCGCCGNTGTAATATTTTGACTTTCTGCAACGTCGCACGTGATATGTCGTTCTGCCCATCACTCAGGAAATTATCGCGCCGAAAATGGTAGCAACAGCTTATGTGTTTTCACTTTAATTCAGAGTCCAAGCCAACACAATGGCATCTAGAAAGGTTTGATTTGCAATATTATGTCAGNTGTAATATTTTGACTTTCTGCAACGTCGCACGTGATATGTCGTTCTGCCCATCACTCAGGAAATTATCGCGCCGTAAATGGTAACAACAGCTTATGGGTTTTCACTTTAATTCAGAGTCCAAGCCAACACAATGGCATCTAGAAAGGTTTGATTTGCAATATTATGTCAGACAACCGATTTTTAACAAACTCATTTAATGCCAGAAATTACCGACATATGATGACAATTTTAGAAGCGAATTTTCAACTGATAGGGCGTTTGGCCAACGCATAGTAAATGCCGAGTTGACTGTTCATTTACATAATGCTTGAAAAGAATCATGAAGCCGGGAGTCTATTCTAAACTTTATGGCTCTGGCGCCACATTTTCGAAGCTAAGATCGGCCTAACTTAATGTTAAGAGAGGAGTTAGAAATACCCACATTTTCAAAACCCAACTTATCTCCTTACGACATTCCACATTTTGGAAAAATTTAAGCTAGCCTAAACCACTAAAATCGGTCCTAACTTTATTCTTGGGGTTTTCCTGTCTTAAGGAAACAAAAGTGTTTTTCCCTGAGTGCATAATTACTAATCAAAGGATTTTAAAACTTCAAAATAAATAAATAGAGAATCATTTCTAATCACAAATGTTTTTTCTGTAAATGTTTTATTAACCTGTCAGTAATTGAAAAAAATATTATGCCTCTCATTGGTTTATTTTATAGTTTAAACTTGTTATTTGAACCATGGTAAAGTTATGGCGCCGGGGAGTTTACTAGTTTTGGTTATTATATCAAAGGAAGATAATAGTTGCTAAAAAGACTTTAGTAGTCCTACCACTTTTGGTGGGATAGTTAAATCCGCAAAATGTAATGAGCGAAAGGTATGTATGAAGCATTATGGTTGGTATTGGGTGGCGAATCTCTCCCCTTTCTGAGTACGTGCAAAAAAAAAAAAAAATTTGCGACGTGGCACGATGGCTTCTCCCCAACTATGTACAGGATGACCCACCAGAAGCACCGCCAGTCGATAAATCAACTTCGTGTAAGTTTTTCGGGAAAATGTCAATTGACAAAAACAAGCGAGATCGCTCATTAAATTGGTCCAAGGATGAAGAGAAGGTACTGGTAGATTCAGTACTACCTCACAACGAAAAGTTTTTCAATGCTCATTCCAATCAGCTTACAGAACAACAAAAAACAACGTTAATGGTTATGCTGTGGAAGCTATGGTAAGTCATTTATAATAATATAGTTTTATATAAACTCATACTTTCTATTTTTTATTCGAAGGTTAATTCGGTTGGTCCCACTTTCCTTTCTTTAATTCAGATGCAGAAAAAATGGACACACTTGAAATCATTAGCCAAACAAGCAGGAGCCAGTATTTCTCGTGAGAAGAAAATGACAGGAGGGTAAACTCAAGCATATGACCTTGGAAGTATTCAAGAGAAGTTATCTACCACATTCACCATCACACGGAAATTTTTTGACAAAATTGGTGCTACCACTTACGATGGAGTACTTGATTTACTTTCGAATTTTAAATTATTAACAGTTTCAAAAATATAATTTATTGACAAATGTCGACCTGCATTATTAAATCTTGTCGAAATAATTTTTAGTGTTAATAAAAATACACTTATAAAATTCTAATCAGTAAAATTAATATTGAAATTTAAAAATTATGTCATAGTAACATAGTTTGAAATTATACTGGCTGACGAAGCGTCAGCCAGGAAAAAAAAATTAAAATTAAAAAAAAATTAGTTATGGGCTAACCTCTTAGAGGACTTTTGGNCATAGTAACATAGTTTGAAATTATACTGGCTGACGAAGCGTCAGCCAGGAAAAAAAAATTAAAATTAAAAAAAAAAAAGTTATGGGCTAACCTCTTAGAGGACTTTTGGATTTTATTCCTAATATCAACCTTGATATTTCGTTTGCATAAGAATTGCTATGAGAATTCTTCAACAAAAGGAGCGAGAAGAGAAAGTTTGAATCAGGCGTTAAATTTGTCGTGTTAATAACGAATTGCACCATAGCGATACGGCCTCAAAATATGTCTTTATGATTTGTCGCTATGATGTCGCTATATTCGGGTCGTTACCATTACGACGTCGGTAATTAAAGACATTTCTGAGCATCAGCTCCCATGGGTCATAATCGAATTATTACTGTTCGACAAATAATTTTGACTAATTATTGTACTAGACATATTGCTTGTTACCTTCTACTGAAGTTTCATCAATAGATGAAGTCAAATATTCAGTACGTTGTTTATCCCTGTCTGTCTTGGTGAATCCGAACACTGGGTGAACTGAACTACTTTTGAACGAAGTATGGTATCTTACCAAATCGTTCACATGGACAACAATATGACTCTTCCTCTTTGCATCTATTAGCCTTATTTTATAGTCTGCAGGGCCTATAAGGGCCAGCTTTCTGAGCTGAGAATGCCTGCGAAAGGCCTTTTTTTCTTACAGACATAATTAGTAGCACCTTTTTGTAAACGGAAAAGGTAGTAGAAACTCTCTTTTTGTCGAACCTAACTTTCGATTTATCATGGGCCTTTCGCGAATAATGCTTGGCTCGGCACCTAGCTATTTCTAGATCTTTTGAAAACTGTCTTTCAATTTCCAAATCAGTTCTCAATGGCAGATCTAGATCTATAAGTAGCCTAGGTTTGCGTCCATACACTAAGTGAAGTGGACTAAACGCAGTAGACTTGGTTTGGTTAGCATTATATGCAAATGACCCCGCAGCTAAACATTTGTCCCAATCAGTCTGATCTGTTTTTACAAATTTAGCTATGATTTTTTTCGGAGTTTGATTACATCTCTCAGTAATACCATTGCTCTGTCGGTCATAAGGTGCTGTAAAACGTAACTAATTCCTTGATTATCGCTTGCTTCTTTCACAAGCTTAGAAATAAACTGGTGGCTTTGATCAACCACAAACTCTTTAGGCATTGAGTGTTTCAAAAGAATTTTATTTTTTATAGCTTGGACAACACTTTCAGCCGTGAAAGCTGGAACTGCTTCAGACTCCACATAGCTCCTACCTTCAGGTTCAGAATTAGCTATGTACATAATTCCATTTTGTACACTATAGTCTTCAATATGAAAAATATGTATTTGTCGATTTGAATCTTCGACAAAGGAGCTTCTTTCGGCTTCCTCTACATACCTCAGGATTCTCCCAACAGATGAGTCTTCTAACTCTTTTTATCTTAGATCAATAACATCTAGAACTAACACATTAGATGAATCCATTGACTCAGGTGGATCCACAGGAAATCGACTTATGGGTTCAACGTCATTTGCTATTTTACCTGGACGATGCTGGATAGTCATGCCCTGCATCTGCAAAGCAAAACACCACGTTGCTAGTCGACCGTGTGGGTCCTTAACCGAAAACAACCATTTGAACAGATGATGGGTGGTATAGCATAAATATAAGGCCTAAATTTTTGATCTGCTTAGCCTACGGCTAAGCATTTTTGCTCACTAGCGGCATATCTTTTTTCTACGTCAGTCATAGACCTACTTCCATAGGCTATTACTTGCGGCTTGCTATCTTGTATTTGTACAAGTGTGGTTCCAAACCCATAACGACTACTGCCACAGTGTATTCCTGTTTCCGCATTATCCANTTGTATTTGTACAAGTGTGGTTCCAAACCCATAACGACTACTGCCACAGTGTATTCCTGTTTCCGCATTATCCATGGGAAACACTAACACAGGACAAGTGATTAGAACGAATTTAATTTATTAAAAGGTTTTTGCTGTTCATCACCCCACAAAAAGGGTTGATCTTTTCTCAATAACTCATTGAGAGGCATAGCAATTTTTCCAAAATCTTTTACAAATCGTCTTTAATATACGCACATGTTCACAAGGGACCTAATGTGCGGTAGGGTTGTAGACCTAGGAACCTTAGCAACATTAGCTACTTTTTCCTGGTCAACCTTAATACCCTCACTATATATCACATGACCCAAATATTCGATCTTTGCGACATTTACTCGTTTTTAAAGTCAAATTAGCATTTTTGAGGCACTCGAAAACAGATCTCAGTTTAAATTGGTGTTTTTTAAAGGATTTTGCAAATACTGTCAAGTCATCTAAATATACCAGGACCATAGTCCATTTCAGACTTGACAGTATCACATCCATAAGATACTGAAANTTGTATTTGTACAAGTGTGGTTCCAAACCCATAACGACTACTGCCACAGTGTATTCCTGTTTCCGCATTATCCAAGTGATTAGAACGAATTTTAATTTATTAAAAGGTTTTTGCTGTTCATCACCCCACAAAAAGGGTTGATCTTTTCTCAATAACTCATTGANTTTTAATTTATTAAAAGGTTTTTGCTGTTCATCACCCCACAAAAAGGGTTGATCTTTTCTCAATAACTCATTGAGAGGCATAGCAATTTTTCCAAAATCTTTTACAAATCGTCTTTAATATACGCACATGTTCACAAGGGACCTAATGTGCGTTAGGGTTGTAGACCTAGGAACCTTAGCAACATTAGCTACTTTTTCCTGGTCAACCTTAATACCCTCACTATATATTACATGACCCAAATACTCGATCTTTGCGACATTTACTCGTTTTTAAAGTCAAATTAGCATTTTTGAGGCACTCGAAAATAGATCTCAGTTTAAATTGGTGTTTTTTAAAGGATTTTGCAAATACTATCAAGTCATCTAAATATACCAGGACCATAGTCCATTTCAGACTTGACAGTATCACATCCATAAGATACTGAAAACTGGATTTACGCATTACATAACCCCATCTGTAATCTCTTAAATTGGTAAAGTCCATCCGGCGTAATGAAAGCCGTTTTCTCTTGATCTTTCTTATCAACTTCTATCTGATATAAGATCCAGTACTGTAAAGTACTTGGCATCATCCAATTTATCAAAAGAATCATCAATTCTCGGAAGCGGGTAGGCATTTTTCTTAGTCGATGCATTGAGGTTTCTGTAATCAGTGCACAAGCAATAGTCTCCTCATTTCTTGGAAGCTAATACCGCAGGAGCAGCCGACAAGAAAACAGATTCCTTAGTAATGCCAGCTTCCAAAGGTTGATTAAATTTTTCAATTTTTTCGCACTCAACAAATGATGCGCGATAAGGATGCAGTCTTATCGGTAACTGGACACACGTGTCAATTTATTGTTTAAANCACTCAACAAATGATGCGCGATAAGGATGCAGTCTTATCGGTAACTGGACACACGTGTCAATTTATTGTTTAAAGAAGTTAGTCTTGCCAACCTGTTTTTCATCTGTCACAAAGACATCAGAAAATTTTTCAACTATTTTGAGAATTTCTGTATATTCACGCAGAGTCAGATTCTCACCGAGGATTACTCCAAACTTCTGTTTGGTCTCTTCGGCCAAAGAACCTCGACATTTCACTTTAGAAGTTGACCTTTCCTAATTTGCCAAAAACACTTTGGCTGCAGGGCAAGGCTGCACTTTTGTCAAAGTTGTGCTTTTCGCTAAAGTTACTGGGATTTTGCCACTATTAGTGACCCATACATCTGTCACATGAGCAACAATGACAGCATAAACATAGGGCTGAATTACGTTTTTAGCAAACTGTAATTGCCTTTTTGGATACAAAATCGTAATGCTGCAACTACATCAGGTGTTCTATCTCTGACTGTCGCAGCCTGTCTCGCAGGAATACGCAGTGTTAGCTAACGAACTCCTGTATTTCTTGCCCTTCTGTTGACCAATTTCAAAATTAGTAAACAGAAGTTCATCACAACCACCAATATTTGTTTTTAATTTATTTCAAGTTACTTTGGTCGCTACAGATGCTAATCGCAAGTAACTTTTCAATTTTGCTGGCACCGGCGGCCTGCGGCTGTGAATTTTTATATATCCCGTCACAAAGACTGCGATAATGTAAATTTTTAACTGGGATATCACAGAGATTATCCATTTGTAGTTTTTCTGATATTTCTACTATTTTCTCCTTTAGCCTGGGCGGCACAAGATCTTGTGGTCCAATCCGTACCTAACAAAATGGNCACTCAACAAATGATGCGCGATAAGGATGCAGTCTTATCGGTAACTGGACACACGTGTCAATTTATTGTTTAAACAAGTTAGTCTTGCCAACCTGTTTTTCATCTGTCACAAAGACATCAGAAAATTTTTCAACTGTTTTGAGAATTTCTGTATATTCACGCAGAGTCAGATTCTCACCGAGGATTACTCCAAACTTCTGTTTGGTCTCTTCGACCAAAGAACCTCGACATTTCACTTTAGAAGTTGACCTTTCCTAATTTGCCAAAAACACTTTGGCTTTTGCAGGGCAAGGCTGCACTTTTGTCAAACNAACACTTTGGCTTTTGCAGGGCAAGGCTGCACTTTTGTCAAACTTGTGCTTTTCGCTAAAGTTACTGGGATTTTGCCACTATTAGTGACCCATACATCTGTCACATGAGCAACAATGACAGCATAAACATAGGGCTGAATTACGTTTTTAGCAAACTGTAATTGCCTTTTTGGATACAAAATCGTAATGCTGCAACTACATCAGGTGTTCTAACTCTGACTGCCGCAGCCTGTCTCGCAGGAATACGCAGTGTTAGCTAACGAACTCCTGTATTTCTTGCTTTTCTGTTGACCAATTTCAAAATTAGTAAACAGAAGTTCATCACAACCACCAGTATTTGTTTTTAATTTATTTCAAGTTACTTTGGTCGCTACAGATGCTAATCGCAAGTAACTTTTCAATTTTGCTGGCACCGGCGGCCTGCCGCTGTGAATTTTTATATATCCCGTCACAAAGACTGCGATAATGTAAATTTTTAACTGGGATATCACAGAGATTATCCATTTGTAATTTTTCTCATATTTCTACTATTTTCTCCTTTAGCCTGGGCGGCACAAGATCTTGTGGTCCAATCCGTACCTAACAAAATGGGTTCAGGAAGTCCAGGCATTATGTAAAAGCCCCAAATTTGCTTCTTCTCTTCATACGTAAACACTAATTCCACATAGTTCGACAATGTAATTTTACCTGAAGCGGTAGTTACAAACAAAGACGGCACTGTGTACTGCTTATTAACACAGGCCTTTATTTTTCTTAAGAACTCGGGTCCTACGACAGATATTTTAGACCCTTCGTCAATTCTTACCATATAGATGACATTGCCAAATCTAAGGTTAGTACTAAGCTTAGGCCATATACGTAACTTTCGAAACGTAACTGGCAACATCTCTCCTACACTAGTATGATTGTCACATCGACTCTTTCTAGTCTTTGACTTTGTTTACACTAGGTTTACAATTTTGTATGAAACAAGTCACATTTTTAGTTTTGGAAACAAATTCCGTCACATTGGGGTTCGTGGACGTTCCCCTAGCTCACTCTATTCGCTTTGACTCTATGGTTCCTGTAATGCCGTCAGTTGTAATCTGATGACAATTTCCTATAAAATGTCCAAATTCTTTGCATCGAAAGCATTTTTGTGAGCGTCTGTCCTTTCCTTGGCTTCCCTGAGACCTTTGACTAGGACTTGACACCGCTCGCCCTGTCTGAGTATTAAGTCGGCGATCCCCACCCTGATAACGGTTATCAGGTTCGCTTTTGACTTGAACTTTCTTAAAAGGCTCTGGGTTTTCTATTTTTCGCAACTTATGCAAAAAAATCGTTAGCGTCTTTAAGGTCTAAACAATGCATTATATTCCTCAACGAAAGAGGAAGACCTTTAATTAACTTTTCTATCTGTTTATGGTTAGACATACTAGTTAGAGATAAAAGGAGAGTAAATCTCCTTCCGCCATTTTGAATGACGGAGAGGATTATATCCCTCTGGTTGGTGTTGTTGGTGGTGGTAGTAGGGATGGGTGAAGATGGTGTGAGAGTTGGCGGTGGAGGGGGTGAGAGATAAAAACTGCAACATTTTATTTGAGGTGGTTGTGGAGACGACGAGGAGAGGGTGTATCGCTCGTCTCCTCACTTCTTTAACTATTTAGTGGGAATGGTGAAGATTGCTTGAGTTGGTAATTACCCTCACCCTCCAAACTCGAAAACGGTTTAATTACTGAAATAGAATATTTTTGGCATTTTGCGGCTCTTTTTAATCTCGAAGACTAAGAACGGTCGTCAAAATCCTCTTGAATATCCACACGATAAAGATGAAATATTTCTAACTCAATATTTAGCGAGTCTAAGACTGAGCATTAACTCAACTTTCAAATCACCGGACATTGCTATTTATTTGTGGTAGTGCCATTGTACTAATTTATAAGTTAAGTTAATTTTCAAACTTTTTTGAGGTGGATTCTATGTGAAGGGTTGAAACGAGTCCGAATAGGGAAAAATGGAAAAAATTGAGAGGGATTCAGAGCGAAGGGTTGAAATCAGACGGAATATGGGAAAATGGAAAAAATTGAGACGGATATGGAGGGAAGGATTGGNAGAGCGAAGGGTTGAAATCAGACGGAATATGGGAAAATGGAAAAAATTGAGACGGATATGGAGGGAAGGATTGGAACGGGTGGTTCAATATTTAGCGGGTCTAAGACTGAGCATCAACGCAGCTTTCAAATCACCGGACTATGCTTGACGTATTTATTTGTGGTAGTGCCATTGTAGCACTAGTAGACCATTGTACTAATTTATAAGTCAAGTTTATTTTCAAAACTTTTTTGAGGTGAATCCTGTGGAAAGGTCGAAACGAGTCCGAATAGAGGGAGATGGGAAAATTTGAGAGGGATGAGGGAGTGAAGGGTTGGAATCAGACGGAATAGGGGGAAATAGAAAAAATTGAGACGGATATGGAGGGAAGGGTTGGAACGAGTGGTTCAATATTTAGCGGGTCTAAGACAGCATCAACTCAGCTTTCAAATCAACTGATTATACTTGACGTATTTATTTGTGTTAGTGCCAATGCAGCACTAGTAGACCATTGTACGAATTTATAAGTCAAGTTTATTTTCAAAACTTTTTTGAGCTGGACTGTGTGGGAAGGTCAAAACGCGTCCGAATAGGGAAAAATGGAAAAAATTGAGAGGGATAGGGAGGTAAGGGTTGAAACGAGTCCGAATTGCGAAAATGGAGAAAATTGAGCTGGATTGTGTGGGAAGGCTCGGAACGAGTCCGAATGGGTGAAAATGGATAAAATTGAGCGGGACGGGGAGGGAAGGGGCGAAACGAGTCCGAATGGCAAAAAATGGAGAAAATTGTGCTGTATTGTGGGGGAAGGGTCGGAACGAGTCCGAATGGGGGAAATTGGATAAAATTGAGCGGGACGGGGAGGTAAGGGTCGAAACGAGTCCGAATGGTGAAAAATNCGAATGGGGGAAATTGGATAAAATTGAGCGGGACGGGGAGGTAAGGGTCGAAACGAGTCCGAATGGTGAAAAATAAAGAAAATTGAGCTGGATTGTTTGGGAAGGGTCGGAACGAGTCCGAATGGAAGAAAATGGCTAAAATTAAGCGGGACGGAGAAGTAAATATCGAAACGATGCCGAATGAAAATAAATTGGGAAAATTGAGTGGGACGGGGATGGAAGAGTCGGAACGAGTCCGAATGGGGGATAAATGTTGAAAATCGAGTAGCTTAAGGTCCGAATGAAGAAACTTCGAGAAAATTGATTGGGGAAGGGCGGAAAGCTAAGATCAACTCTTAATGGGGGGAAATGGGGGAAAACTTGAAAACAAGTTCGAATTGAAAAATTGGGAAAATTTTATTTATTTTTGTAATTTTTTGATATGTGGCTTATATATAATAAAGATTTCTTCCAATGCCTAATTTTAATCTGTTTTTATTTAGTTGACCAAAATGAACCTAGAATAAACAATGATTTCATTTAGTAATCGTGTAAATTTTTATTATTTTTCAAAGGCTTCAGCGATGATCTTCACTGTGGTATCTCCAGCAAACAGGCATGTGCTTGTTCCATCCACTTTGTTGATTAAATCCTCTAGCGTTTCCACATAGCGGGACAACCAATGAAATTATGCTACTGTATGCCATAAAGTTGTGTTTTCGATAAAAGTTCGCTAGGAAATGTTTAAAATACGGTTCTTTTGGAAATTTTTTAATGTCCTCGCAGCTAAGATAACCACAGATAATATCCCATACTGGGTCGATCCCATACAAGCCACCATAAAATTTGTCTCCTGCTTTAATATAAAAATTACTGCATTACAAAATTGCTATAGCTGGTTTCAACAAGAGGCAGAACATTTATTCTACTTAATATGTTTTTTTCTGTTCCAATATTTGGTGAAACAAAATTAAATTCTTACTGTTTAGATCCATTATAGCAGATAGCGATGTGTTTGGATGACAAACTGCTAACTTTTAATTTAGTGAAAGATAACAGGAACTTATTTCCAGAATAACTTTTAACAGAAACAAATTATTTGGTATTTAGAGTTGAACTGACCTACAATTTACACATTTCAATTTTTCACTCTAAACCATGTAAAAGTTTTGTGATAAACATTCATGTAGCTTTTATCCATAGCTATGACAGAAAAATAAAACCCGAGAGGTCAAACCACCCTTATCATTGTCACGGTAGTTAACTGCCAGAACCCTAAAATTATTAGTGTCTACCCTAAACTCATTCCGGACTTCTATTTAAAGATTACATATTAGAGAAATTTTAGAATTTTCTATTTATATTATATTTATTCCAAGTACTCGCCATGTTAAATGCTAATAATTCTTTGTCGAACAATAGCAAAGTTTATCNAATTTTTCACTCTAAACCATGTAAAAGTTTTGTGATAAACATTCATGTAGCTTTTATCCATAGCTATGACAAAAAAATAAAACCCGAGAGGTCAAACCACCCTTATCATTGTCACGGTAGTTAACTGCCAGAACCTTAAAATTATTAGTGTCTACCCTAAACTCATTCCGGACTTCTATTTAAAGATTACATATTAGAGAAATTTTAGAATTTTCTATTTATATTATATTTATTCCAAGTACTCGCCATGTTAAATGCTAATAATTCTTTGTCGAACAATAGCAAAGTTTATCAATATAAACAAGAGAGCTTATTATATTTCCATCTTTCGTGCTATTTCCTTCAATCT
Source organism: Holacanthella duospinosa (assembly GCA_002738285.1). Lineage (NCBI taxonomy): Eukaryota > Metazoa > Arthropoda > Collembola > Poduromorpha > Neanuridae > Holacanthella > Holacanthella duospinosa. The sequence goes on along the minus strand of NIPM01000880.1, from coordinate 16,961 downwards.
TTTTTCTTTTTGGTTCCATTGGGCAAAGTATTTTCCTTTTTGATAAGTCAATTTGGGGATCGAAAGCCTTATTTAAGGCTAAATTCCCAATTCCACGGACACGGGACAACGCTACATATATTAGCGATGGGGAAAGTTTATAATAAAGAGAATCTCTGCTGTTTTCATCCGGAAGACCGATGCAGGCTCTTCGTAAAGTGCATCCCTAATCAAAACATGGATATAATAGGATGAAGTGGAATTGTTTGNGACCGATGCAGGCTCTTCGTAAAGTGCATCCCTAATCAAAACATGGATATAATAGGATGAAGTGGAATTGTTTGTGTTGATCTTACTTGACTTTTATGTACAGTGACTCCAAATGCATTTATCAGGGGGAAATTAAAATTTGTCCAAATCCTTCCACTAATTGAGTCATATTGTGTGAATGGACACATTGGAATAGGGATATCGTTTCTGAGTAGATATCTAGGGGAAGTTTAATCATTCGTTGGTTTACTGCCTCATTGATTCATCAATCTGACCCTTTTTATTACCTTGGACCCAAGTACTTGTCAAACTTTATGAACACAACTGTAGGTCTTCCATCNCCCTTTTTATTACCTTGGACCCAAGTACTTGTCAAACTTTATGAACACAACTGTAGGTCTTCCATCCTCCCCTAATGTACCAATTTCAGTCACTGTCCCTATTGTGGAATAAAATTGTATACAAATTCTTTAAACTTCACAGTAATTGGATCTTCGTAAAAGAACTTACCAAGGGCTCCGTTGTAAAGCGCTACCTCAACGAAGATATTTTTAATTAGCATCACTTTCCCTTTCACTGCCAGAGAAAGCGATTTTTCGGTATCTGCCGGAGCTCTCCTTGTTAGTTTATCCCTGATTTCAAGAACCGACGTGCCAAGATGCTTGAGTCTCAACCTAAATATCGCCATTAANGCTTGAGTCTCAACCTAAATATCGCCATTAAGTGGCATGATTAAAGTTAAGGTTTTGCTAGAAAGTAAAAGGTTTTTTAGCAAATGATAGTTCCCATAGCAATAGCAATTGGTAGGAAGCTAATTCTTATTTGTTTATGAATAAAAAAACAAACCCAGAATGCTTTTTCTGGGGAAGATTACCAAATCATTGATTTGAAGTCGTAGATTATACGAAAAGATTGTGAATATTTGCATTTCTTAATGCAATATTTCTTNCAAATCATTGATTTGAAGTCGTAGATTATACGAAAAGATTGTGAATATTTGCATTTCTTAATGCAATATTTCTTGCAAAGTGAGCTGAATATTTCAAGATGAATTCTCAAGAATGTGAACAAGTGAAGCAGTTGAAATTTGTTAAAATTTTGAATAAATATCCTATAGTGTTAGACAAATCTCAGATTCCATCAAAAAAAGGAGCCAAGCAAAAGGCACTAATGGAAATTATTGCAGCGTTAGAAAGTGATACGACCGTTCAGCAGCTCAGCAAAAAGATAAATAACATGAAAGCGGAAGTGAAGAAATTGATGGATATTAACAAGACGGGAAACAAGAAGATCATACTGAAACCTTGGCAAGTACAATTTACCAACCTGTTTCCAGAGATNGGAAACAAGAAGATCATACTGAAACCTTGGCAAGTACAATTTACCAACCTGTTTCCAGAGATTGACCCAACTGTTTCATGCGTGCCAGGTGGGTCTTAATGACATTAATCAATAGACAACATATTTCTACTCAAAATACAAATGCTATTTTTTTGGTTTAGGAGCTCTAGTTGTAGGAATTAGCCCAATCACAGTAGAAAATAGAGCAAATATGACTTATTCAAACACATCCATTACTGAACCAATTTTGACGCAGTTGGAAAACAAATTCAACGAAAGTAAGTAAAAAAAAATTNTATTCAAACACATCCATTACTGAACCAATTTTGACGCAGTTGGAAAACAAATTCAACGAAAGTAAGTAAAAAAAATTAAAAAACAAAGAATTACTAGGGGTCTACCAATAGCGTGCGTGGATTTGCGTGAAATTATGTAAGGTTCCTTTTTTACACAATCTCATTCAAGTGGGATGGGCTTAGTGACTCTAACCAATGAGAGAGGATACAATTTCGTAAAATTTCTCTCGGTTTTTACACAAACACACCACGTAAAAGAGTAACCTTACACAATCTCAGGCAAATCCACGCACGCTATTGGTAGACACCTACTGTATTAGTAAAAATAATTTTCGTTAGGAGTGGACGACACTGATACCCATCGGACGAAGGAATTTACCCCTGGGATTAGTGTTGCATCTTCTCTAAAAAGAGCTAAAACAGGGAACGAGGTTTTGGATTCTTACGAGACCAAAGAAACTAAAATGCTAAGTACCTCTCAATTGCAAAGATTGGTTTTGTTAGAGCAGCTGGACCTAATTCGGAAGAAGAAATGCCGCTTGGAACCGCTAACGTACTACATTGATCCAACAAACTCTCAGTTAGATTAGGCTTATTGCTTTTAAATATATTCCTTCCAAGAGATCACTTAACAATTCAAAAGTACTACTCTCTTATAAGATACAATAACAAAAATAGAAAATATAAGAAAATAACAAAATACTTCATTTCAGAACAACTCGTCTTCAATATTTCTCTTGCATCTAATTTTTTTTTAAATATTAGATTTTGAACTTAGTGGAACTTTTGAAAAATAAGAAATTGAATTCAACTAGAATTTGGTGTAGTAATATTCACATTTACAGCTGTCTCAATTGTAAGAGATAGACGAAATTCTCTGAAATTACTTCTAAGAACCAATACGACTTCAATTTCCTTCATTTCTATTAAAATTTTTAATTTTGCTGATGACAAATTATCATATTTTGGACTTAGACGTAAAATCAAAAGTATTTGATGATATAAGTACAGTGCACGACGTTTATTAGAGCATCCTTTATAAGAACATTCGGGTTATAGGAGCAGAATTTTGCATGTTGGTTTGCTCTAATGCATTTAGCATGGGGCATTAACGCGTTATAAGAACAACGCANAGAATTTTGCATGTTGGTTTGCTCTAATGCATTTAGCATGGGGCATTAACGCGTTATAAGAACAACGCATATAAAAGCAAAACTTTTATAAGAACTGCCTTTTGCTGGGTAATTTTTGAAGCGGGAGTTAGATATAAGAGCAGAGAGTATCTCGACACTCTCAAAAAATATTTGTAATCAAGCAGAGATGCCAGGAGATTTAGAATTGAAATTATCTACAATTGAAAATGCAATATTAGAGCGTAGAATTGCTAATAGAATATAGTCCAAAATTACTAATTATTTTGATAAATAATTAGTCAAGGAAAAAATTCGTTGGACGAACTGAGTGGCTAGTAAAAAATATATTTTGAAAAAAAAAATTTTTTTTTGCCATATACTTTTTATAAGAACATCCTGCTCTTATAAGCGTTGTAAGAACAAACGGTTATAAGAGCAGCATTTCCAGGCGACGGACAGTAGCTCTTATAACCGTCGTGCACTGTACTTAAATTCTCAAACTGTGTAAAGTTAAAGGANCCAGGCGACGGACAGTAGCTCTTATAACCGTCGTGCACTGTACTTAAATTCTCAAACTGTGTAAAGTTAAAGGAGAGTACTAGTAATCAAGGTGTTATTCATAAGACATAGAAACAACTCGTGGTCTTTGAGAAAGAGGTAATTCTATTTCTTTACAAATACACGCAATTTATCTCCAATTCGTATGGATTCTGCTTCATGCGTTAGCAATGCTGTGTCATTGGGTTAAATAGATTCAAAATTTCGTCCNCCAATTCGTATGGATTCTGCTTCATGCGTTAGCAATGCTGTGTCATTGGGTTAAATAGATTCAAAATTTCGTCCTAAAACTGAAAAACACAACAACCATCATTCACATTCACAAAAAATAGCAGTCATTTTGAACTTTCAAATCAAAAATTTTATTTTTATAAGTTTAGGCTGGTCTTGAGCAGCCTAAAAAAACTTAAGGTATTACTTACAATTTTAAGCAAATGTTAAACTTTAATCATAAAGTTTGAAGCAATAACTGCAATCTTCCCTAGCATTTGCTACAATGGAAACATATGCTAAAAGAAATTACTTAAATTGAAAGGAAAACCTTATTTTTTTTTAATCATAAAATTTTAAGCAAAAGCTTAAGATTTCTTAAAAAAAGCAAAACCTAAACTTTAATCACACCACCCATTGTATTTAGTATCGACAAAAAACTAATTTATAAAAGTTTGATTACATGTTATGTTCTTCTGCCGCTGCATTTTCACCAAATAAATAGTTGGCCTCATTGAGAAAAAAAATTTTCTCTTCCATGCTCAACTTTCTTACTTGTCTTGAATTTAACATTTCATCGTCCCCTTTCGTAACGCGTCCTTCTCTGAATCGAGAGAGGAGCTCCTGGGAAAGATTCTCAGTGTTTCCTATCTGCCTCATTGGTTCGTCTAGAAAAATGCATTTATCGAATGTTTGATANCGGGAAAGATTCTCAGTGTTTCCTATCTGCCTCATTGGTTCGTCTAGAAAAATGCATTTATCGAATGTTTGATAGAACTTGGCTCCTATGAGCTCAAATCCACTGAGACCCTCAAGATTTCGGAATAATTGAACATCTGCAACAGGTCTCACTTGTCCAAAATCACCATTTAAAATGCAATGTTTCCCTCCAAAATCGTCATCGTTTTNATCTGCAACAGGTCTCACTTGTCCAAAATCACCATTTAAAATGCAATGTTTCCCTCCAAAATCGTCATCGTTTTCAAATACAGCTTTGAGCCGTTCATTCAAATAACCAAACATGCACAGGCCGATCATACTAAAAAAANCATCGTTTTCAAATACAGCTTTGAGCCGTTCATTCAAATAACCAAACATGCACAGGCCGATCATACTAAAAAAAATTGGGTCAAAATCAATATTTACTCGTTATAAAGCTAGCTACTTTAGCAAATTCACCTAAGTTCATCGATAATGAAATAGTCAGAAGAACCCAATGATTTTTGCGCAGCTTTTAGATTATCTCTTGTAGAAGAGTTTATGTAAAAGTACGATAGTGCCATTGTTCTGTGTATGGTACTGCCATTGATTAAAAAACTGGCAACTCCAGTGAAGCTCATCACACGAAATTTTTTACGCTTTCTTTCTAACATTGTACGAATCTCATTCAATGTGTAACTCTTCCCACTACCACCAGGTCCTATAACAAAGTTTCCATGCAAAGATTAAAAATTCAAAAGAAAAATAGTCAACTTACCGTATATAATAAGTTTCAGTTGGTAAGTGAGATTATCAACATGTTTAGACACAATGTCGTAGCACTTTCTCTGGTTTGAATTTAGTAAATCTGGCTCCACTACGTTGATATTTCTTGTAACAGTAAAGGAAGACTTTGCGTCGTTAACAAAGCTCTCAGTAGTTTGATCTTTTGGCACCTTTGCTTTCCCTGTTCCTTTTCTTGCCGTTTGCTTCATTTCGACTTTTAATTGAAAAGCTTAGTCGCAAGCACTGCGTCTCTCTATTTATAACTTCTCGGAAACTCCTTAATTTTTGAAATGCTATAAATCCAGTGTCAAATCCTCCGTTGTAAATGATGTTACTTTCTTTTCAACTTAGACACATTTCCCCTCGTGTCATCTGGATTGAATTCTTTAGCTTCAGTAAATCTAAGTCTATAAAGATACTTCTCTTTTTGTGTTATTTATTTATCCTTACTGGGATTACCCAAAGAGAATGTGTTCCCGATTAATTGATATAGATTCNCTTTTTGTGTTATTTATTTATCCTTACTGGGATTACCCAAAGAGAATGTGTTCCCGATTAATTGATATAGATTCCCTATCTTTACGATTGTTTTTTTTTATTAAATTTCATCCCTTTTCTAAATTAGTAATTCGGTAAGATTTTAACCAAGAAACTCCGAAAAAAATATAATCAATTTTGTTGAGTCATTGTGCTTCCCTTTTCCCCTCCAGTGAATAAAACCGTCGAGAGCAGCAGCGGACTCCTTCAGTCGTGTTCCTTACGAACGTTCTTTCACTTGACTTTCTATGGCTTCTCATTTTCTTTGACTCGGATAATGGTCGCGAAAAGATTTGAGGAATTCAAAAGTAAGCTTTTGTTACATAAAGTTTGTTAGCATCTCTCTGTTGGAAGAATTACATTTATTGTTAATGTTATACAGAACTTCCCCNTGTTACATAAAGTTTGTTAGCATCTCTCTGTTGGAAGAATTACATTTATTGTTAATGTTATACAGAACTTCCCCCTTAAAAGATTGGGGCATTTCGCGTAAGGCGATCCGAACCAGAGATAGATGACTCTGTAACAACCCAACTTNCCCCTTAAAAGATTGGGGCATTTCGCGTAAGGCGATCCGAACCAGAGATAGATGACTCTGTAACAACCCAACTTGCTTGGAAACTTCTTAGGATGTCGTCTCCTACCACAACTTCTGGTAAAATATAAAACTATCTAATGAGCAAATTGGATCTTGTGGATCAATTCATTTTAATTTCATACAATTTTTTGTTTTCAGATTCACAAGTCGAGTTGAGTGGGAGTGACTCAGAAAATGATTCATCCGAGAAAAGAATGCTGATGTTGCTGGAAGCCAAAACTTAAGCGACAGCAGCTTCTACAAGCGATCATCAATAAGAGGGTGCTACGCTGAATTAGTGATTGCAATTTACGGGAAAATTACTCTAGTAACGGGAAACGAGAAATTCCCGAATTTCGGGAGATTCCCGGGTTTCCCGAAANTTTACGGGAAAATTACTCTAGTAACGGGAAACGAGAAATTCCCGAATTTCGGGAGATTCCCGGGTTTCCCGAAACAAAAAAACAACAAAGGTAACCATGCAAAAATTAACAATTATTCATATTCTATAATTATTAACTTTTGAATATCNAAAAAAAACAACAAAGGTAACCATGCAAAAATTAACAATTATTCATATTCTATAATTATTAACTTTTGAATATCCTCTTATGTTAACTGCGAAAGTAGAAGCAAAAAAATTTTACAATAAAAGAATTGAAAGAAATTGGTACAAAATAAGTCGAGTATATCACAACAGACTGTAGGAATTAAGTAAAGGATGAAGGATGATGGTGTCAAGTCAAATGACTTGTTCAAGTTTTTTTATGATTATTATAGGTGTTTGAGAGTAAGATTTACCTCTCTTCTGAAATAATTCGTTGCTTGTAAACCTGTTGTTGTGATCTCTATTTAACTCTAATGAAATAAAAATTGATTTAGAAATAATCAAAAATTTTGGTAATAAATTTAGGCAACAGGAAGTCACCTTAAAAGATCAAAAAATAAATAAAATAGGCTCTAAATAAAGTGTGTGTAAAATTGTAGGAGGTGTGGCAAAGTGGTTTTGGTGTAGTGTTATGCTCCTGTGAGAAAGTGAGTAGCAGGGGTTAGTCTTGCTAACCTCATCCTCTGTTTTNTTTTGGTGTAGTGTTATGCTCCTGTGAGAAAGTGAGTAGCAGGGGTTAGTCTTGCTAACCTCATCCTCTGTTTTTGTTCTTGTTTAACAAGTTTGCATTTTCGTTTTTTTATTGCAAGTGGGATTTCTTCATTTCGTTCAAATTNTTTTTGTTCTTGTTTAACAAGTTTGCATTTTCGTTTTTTTATTGCAAGTGGGATTTCTTCATTTCGTTCAAATTCATTTTGATTTTTATCATGTTCTCTCTGACTTTATATTTTTGTGTATTTAAAGTCAAGGCCATTCGGAGAGATGCAGCAGCATCATGTAGTCTTATTGTGCAAGTCGGCAAAACGGAGGTATCCGGCCACGTTCCGACTGGTAAAATTTTTGTGTAAGGGAATCCATGTGAAACTTATTTCATATGCCTTGGACAGGATAATGTTTCAATTCAATAAAAATTCAACCAAAAAATTTATTACATCAACTTGCAATTTTGATTACAAAAAGTATTCTAATTTAATGAGTAATAATGGTTCAGCCAAGGTTATTGAAAAATAAGTGATTGAATGAAATTGATGATAATCGGTTTTATAATTAGTAGTAAATGGGTTTGTCGAAGTAAACTTATTTGGCTTACTAAGGCCAAAATCCACGTTATGGTGAGAGTGAAAGATTTATTCATTTAATTTAAAGCTGCAATTTAAGTATAAATAATAGCAAAAACTATTATTACGAAAGAGAAAGAGAGTGGTGCAGCGGCATCCACTCTTGTTCTCACAATATAATTTCAAATCTTTTTCATAGTGCAGCGGCATCCTGTTCCATACCTCAATTGTAGGAATAGGATATTATATGTCAGGTANCAAATCTTTTTCATAGTGCAGCGGCATCCTGTTCCATACCTCAATTGTAGGAATAGGATATTATATGTCAGGTAAAAAATAACTAACATTAAACACATTTGTAAACAGACATTTTGATAATTTGATAAGATATGTTGTATTCAGATGCAGATGTNTTTGTAAACAGACATTTTGATAATTTGATAAGATATGTTGTATTCAGATGCAGATGTAACAGTAATTAAGAATATAAGTCTCTGAGGTTTGTATTATTTATTTCCTGATTTTTTCTTCTTAAACTAAAAACTTCTCGCCGAAAACATTATTTATTTCCGAATTTTCAATTACGTCTGCTGGTTTAGAAATTAATTACATCCATATTCAAATTATCAATAAATGCGTGGTGTAAATAGGCGTAGAATCAGTGTCCTTTATTTTCGATAACTATTGTTCATAAAAATAGCATCAAAATCTTTAGTCGAACTTAAACAAACAGTATCCTCAATTTTTCAAACCTAAATAACCTATATACTTACCTGGCATAATATTTCCCCTGAACATTGTATTCCTTTCATTTGGTCTAGAAAGTGGCATAATAACGTTTAGTTAGATCATCAACAACTGTGTAGGAAAATTATTTTTTTGAAATTCATTTGTATTAATATTAAACAAAGGGAGCGGAAAGAACTAAAAAAGCGTAATAGGTTATACGAGTTGAAGATTGGGCGTAAATCAACAGAACTTACACTTATTTTATCAATTAATTTATTATGATCTTTGACCAGATCTTATAGAAATATATATTAGATTTATGTAAACGGATCAATTAATGGCGATAGCTGAAATTATTATATTATATAGTTAAACGCAACTAAATATCACACGTAATGGACATTGATAGGTTTCAACCCGTGCTCTTGTTATATTACTCATGTATTTATATGACTAAAAAATTATTTATAAAAATATAAATAAAGCGAAGACACCAAAATCAGCATGGTGATTTTGGATTTTAATTTGGCCCAGGGAATCCAAGCAAAGCGCATGGAGCTGGGCCCAAAAACAGGTCTTACCCGAAAGGGTTCNGCCCAGGGAATCCAAGCAAAGCGCATGGAGCTGGGCCCAAAAACAGGTCTTATCCGAAAGGGTTCTTGTTTTTTGAAAAATAAGTGTTAACATAAATTCTTTGTGCACAAGAAAGAAAAACTTATAATGATTTGGAAAATTGGACAGACGAAGATGAAAACAGTAACATTGACCGACGTGAAAAAATACCCTGCGCAACAAAAAATAATATCTTGAAAATTCACAATGAGAACCCAAAATGAAAACTTCCGACATTACGTAGAAATGGTTGTTCATTGTTGTCATCTATGCATCAACTTAAAACTTGGAATAAACAGGTAGAAGAAGGTGGAACAAAAGAAAAACTCAAACAAATTCGTGATTTTGTACTTGAAAAATTTGAATCCTCTTGCTCTGCATGTAAGGTTATAAAAATCATCAATTTACAAAAATGGGGAATTTTGAAGGCTAGAGAAATTGAAGCCCTTGGATTTTTTAAGGCCAGTACAACTTGGGCTCAGCGCCTTAAATCAGAAAATAGAATTACTTCGAGGAAAGTTACTCATCTGGTAAACAAACATGAAATTTTAAATATGGATGAAATTGAGAGAAAGGCAGAGGAATTCAGGCAAAATGGAAAATCACGGATGAAATGCTATCCACCATATGCGGTCATCAACACTGACCAATGTGGATTTGCCGAAATTGTATTTGTATGTCTCCGAGAAATAAACGGAAAACTTGAATCTCGAGTTGAACGTGGACTTTGTGATTCTGTGGCTCCTAATGTCACTCTCACGTGGAGTCACTCTGAAAAATTAAGCACGTCATTGGTGAAATGGTTTAATGAACAAATAATTGCTAAAGAAATGAAAGAGGACTTTCTTTATTTAATTGACCGATGGCCAAGCCACACAAATTCAGATATTTATAAAACTTTATTTGGAAAAGAAAATCAGAAACCGGAAGTGGAAATTTTGATCATTCCTAAAAGATGTAATCCTTTATGCCAACCATTAGATTTTACGTTTCATAGGCAACTGAAGAACTTAGCGCGAAGAATTCTCAACTATTGTGACGTTTTTGTTGAACCTAATAGAATCCATCCTAACGATAAAATCAATTCTCGTCGTGGGGTAATCAAATTTCAGTCACTTCATCATCAGCTTTCGAGTCCGATTTTTCAACCAATGATCCGTTTTTATCAGGATTATCGGATGAAAAAAATTAGTTTCTAAACGTGGAAGAAGTTTGTTTTCGATTTCTTTCAACAGATTCATTGAATTGTGAANATGAAAAAAATTAGTTTCTAAACGTGGAAGAAGTTTGTTTTCGATTTCTTTCAACAGATTCATTGAATTGTGAAAAGTGTGAAAATGAAAGGTTCATAAGATGTAGCCACTGTAGAAAGTCGTTGTGTTTTTCTTGTTTCTATTTTCCNAAGTGTGAAAATGAAAGGTTCATAAGATGTAGCCACTGTAGAAAGTCGTTGTGTTTTTCTTGTTTCTATTTTCCATACCATACCACTGATTGCTTTTCTGATTAATAAGTCAGATGTTTAGAATCATCTTTGTTGATGAACTATCATTGATAATTATTTAAATGTTAATATTCTTTCCAAGCCATAGTACCATAGAATTAATAAAATTGATATTTCATGGCATACTCTGTTAACTAAAATTTTCTAATATTTATTGATTTCATNCCATAGAATTAATAAAATTGATATTTCATGGCATACTCTGTTAACTAAAATTTTCTAATATTTATTGATTTCATATTGCTAGATTTATGGCATATGATTGACATAAGTATGATAATTATACGAAAAAAAAATTATAAAAAAGGTAGCAATCGAACCCGGTATTAAGCAACCCTAATCCTTTCATTTATACCACCTCGCTAACTACACCTCATTGAAATGACGGCCTCTCAAACGCACTTTTAACATTAACNACTTTCATTTATACCACCTCGCTAACTACACCTCATTGAAATGACGGCCTCTCAAACGCACTTTTAACATTAACATGTTTATTATTGTTACAAAAAAAAAGTTTTTAGCTACAGAATAAACCCCTGTCACATTGGACCCATTACCCAATGGCATGAAATTTATATATTTATATAATTAACAATGATAATTCTAGTAGAAAAGCCTAATTTAGATTATTTCGGGGATGACCACCCATGGTTGTTCCCTCTTAAGTGGTAGTGTGAAATAATAAAAGTTTACATGCCATCAACATTTGTAATGTTCCATTCCGTAAACACTTTGTTTCCTGTTATTTTGTCCTTCTTGCTACTCATCACTGTAGGATGGGTTGCCACATTAAATTTACCAGTTGTCATGGGAGCTTGCGTTACCACAGACAGCCTAGTAAGGCTGCCGAAATCGGGAACTGAAGAAGTAGTGGCCATCGATTCTTTTATTTGAGTAAGATTATGGTCATCATTGCCAAAATCTGAGTCTGATTGGTTCCTTAGCTTTTCAAAGAAAGGACAATCTTTTATGTGTAAATAAATTATGGTTTCATCCGAGGCAAAATTTTAGACACACAAATCAAATTGGTTTTAGTTTTAATAATACGACAAGAGTTTTCGTAACACAATTCACATTTAATGTCTAGCTCACAGGAAGCCACTATTACAAAAAAATTGAAAATTGAAAAGAGTATGAAAGCTTCCATTTTGCACTACTACATTCGNCAGGAAGCCACTATTACAAAAAAATTGAAAATTGAAAAGAGTATGAAAGCTTCCATTTTGCACTACTACATTCGAAGTTGTACTTATTCTTTCAAGTGAAAGTACTAAACTAATTAAATAGACCTCGCCAGGATTATTTGATCTTCCGATGAAGCATTTTCTAGCCTCCCTTTCTTGATCCTAAAGACTATTCGGGTAGCTAACACTACCAGAATCACCAAAACTACACTCCCTGTTAACAAAAGATATTTTAGGGATCATGCCATATCTGTTTTCTTTTCTATAAAATTTACAGTGATATTCGATATCTTACCAAATAGAATTGCCATGATATCACCAATAGAAATTGAATCATTTGCAATCATCGGATTTTTAGGAGGATCTTGCCCGTCACAGTCCTCAAAATCAGGAGAAGAAACAATGTCATCATATTTTCCGGGAAATCTGGTACCTGGTGAAACACATAACGTGCTACTATTGACCATTTTCATCCAAGTGCACCCAGATGAAACACACGTACGGCATACGTCGTCGACTTGGCACTATGATTATTTTTGCTAGATTCTGAATAAAAGTGCATATCATTAGTTGATAGAATTACTTACGAATTTACATTTTTCACAGTAACCAGAATCCTCAACAGGAAACAGGTAAATAAATTCAGTACTCGAACGATAATAAAGACCTCTTCTTTTCACGAACGACGAAATGAAAGATACGGGAATAGAAAAGTTAGAAATGTAATAACAAAAACAAGTTGAGAGAATGTAGTTTTCTTAATGATGTATATCTACTGAGTCATAAATGGTCACAAATCAACACATGACCACGTTCTAAGCTGGTGAATTACTCATGTTTTGCTGAGAACCAGGACATTTCTTGATGTTATTTCTTCATGATAGTGAGACAAATGGGTAGGGTAATTAATGTTATAAATTCGAAAGCCTTTGGTGGATATTTTCAATTGGATATCCAAGAGGGAAACTTTGGGTCGGAGAAATCCAAATTCTCCTGTAGTCTTCCCCTCCGATTGCTAGCCTTTCTTTTTTCTCAATATAAACAACCCCATTGTCAATTTTCACGGAAGAGCACGTGCCATTAAACTTTCCTGAGCATAGGACTGCCTCCCTATAGTGTTGATAATGACATGTTCGCTTTGTCACCTTTTTGGGAAGTCCAGTACACTTTCTTTTGAATTCGAGTTTTCTGGAATTTAAATGAACACGGATCATGTATTGATTTGCCCGAATTCCAATAAATTCATCGACAAATTCATTAGTTAGGCGGAGCTTCCCTGGAACATTTTGATTTTGTATGCTATACGGCTCATTATCTTTGGGAAGGTTAGAAAAGTCGAAAAATTTAGCAAGTGACTTCAGATCCTGGATGTAGCTGTAAGTTGGACCACTGATTCTCGCGATGATAATGTCGGTGTTAACCAACATTGGCAAAAGTCTACCACCATAAATTATTTTCATCTCATCGTNTCTCGCGATGATAATGTCGGTGTTAACCAACATTGGCAAAAGTCTACCACCATAAATTATTTTCATCTCATCGTTAAAAAAATATAAGTGGAGCTTAGAAAGCTCGAGAATAACAGCCTCAACAATTCGAATATTCCTGTCTTCACCATGACATTTTTTAAGCCGAAATAGACTTGTATTTTCACTTAAAATCTCTACATCTGAAAAGTTTGACCTCGAAAGCAGTGTTTTCGCCCTGGCACTTGAAAATATAAATTCGTAATTATCGTATTGGAGAGGATCGACCAAACACTTTCCACTCAACACGTTTACAGATAGTTTGGCTGCTTTCCTTTTCATTGCACTTTTGGATGTTGATTTGCGATTCAAGTTTTCAGTGACATAATCCCTGAATAATGGCTCCAGAGAAAATTTAAATCCACGTTTCACATTTTTGAGTTTATAACCATGTCGCAATAGATAAATTATTGTTCGAAAGTAGAAAACGTCATTTTCCTTGTCGAATAATGTAAGCAGCTGTCTATCCTGTAAAAGCTTTTCATCTTCCTCTTCAGTTGATCCGAAAACAACTGTCTTTTTATGAGGCCAGATAGAAAATTTGGCTAATCGATCAAACTATTTTTTTTTAATTTTCAATGTACACTCAACACATGCCCAGTTCCTCCATCTTCTTCAGATAGATTGAAAAAGTCGAAATCTTTGATTTCATTCTCTGTTATCCAAGAATAATTGTTGGAGGGAAGATCTTTGGTCATAATGTAACCATAACACCCAGATACGTCACTAGATAAAATTTCCACTGGTTCCTGATTGATTTGATAGTTTTGGAGCCTGGGAGAGTTAGATTTCTGAATTTTTCTCGTGAGAAGCGAGATCCCTCCATGGATCATTCTGTCAGTCAAATCTAATATTTCCTTGTCCTTAATGTACTGAATTTTGTATTGCCTGCCTTTAAAAAGTGCGCAATCAAGCGAATAACTTCCCAAAGTCCAACTATAAGATAAATCAAGCTTGTTGTCAGTGAAGCATGATTGTCTGTAATTTTCAAAACTATCTGCAAGACATGTAGTTTAAATTTAAGCAATTTTCTAAGAAATTTGTAAGGTGAAGCACAATTAAATATCTTAGAAAGTATCTATAGGCGTTTAATTTATTTGTGTAATGTTCAGTTTTGTCTATTATAACTTGATTCTCAAAGCCTTGTAATAGGAGGGTACCTTCGGTACCTAAGATCTGTTCTAATTTGAAAATTGATAACGATGGCGGAAAATCTAATTTAAGCTGGCTGAGAGATGTTAGCTCATGAAAGTAATTGCCCATAAATTTTTGTGTTTGTGGGAATGGACAGCCATCATTTATGGAATCAAACAATAGTGATCCATGATCACATTCCGGAAGAAAGTTTTCTACATTTTTAAGTCTAATCTTGTTGTTGATAATGACTTCGTATAGTTTCCCTGAAGATTGGAATATTGGCTTTACTTTGAAAGTTTTCAGGGACTTTTGAGCATGCTCGATTAAATTATTTGTATAGCTACTCATTTCAATGCTAAAAACATTCAAATAATTGGGAAATTTAATTTGTAAATTGCAAGTATTACAAGTGGTATATAGATAGTCTGAAAAAATATGAGAGTGATGGAACGTTCATATTCACTAATTTCAGTTAGATTTACACATCGACTATTATAGTTCGTGAACATTGAAAAGTCCAGTGTAGAATTATTCCATTTCCGAATATAATCCTGAATTAATCCTTTTTGTTTTCGCTGTTTGTAAACCCACTTGTCAAATTTTGTTCCGGTCAAGAAAATCCTATTTTCTCTGCTGTTTCAATTTTTGTTGAATGAGCTCGTCACAGTACAGATGGCACATGAGGCAGATAAAAAAGAATGTTTGACGGTGTCTCGAGATTGATCAATCCGTGACTTTGAGATCAGAAGGGGTAGGAACATAGTTACCAACAGACACTGGGGAAAGTTATAGTTACAATAATGTTCTATAAACTTACTCACGTGTCTTCTATCTTTTCCAGGACAGTGCGCCCGGATCTTTCTTGAAATTTTGCTATCTGAGTCTGTGTACTCTGGATCACTATGAGCAAGTTTGTTACACGTATAGTCACCGTCGTCACTTAGCTGGTATAAAAAATGTCGAGCTGCTGTCACTTCCTCGACTCTGTTTTGCTTTTGAGTAGAATCAGGTTTGGCTACTAATGGTTTTGTAGGTTTTCTAATTCTCTGGTGACTATTACATAGAGACACCCAAGAGCTTCTCGGTCGCCGTTCCATTTTGAAACTAATTGTCAGATTCTAGAAATTTCTAAAATAAGACTCGCCTTGATGAGGACGCAGGATCCAACTTTAAGGGCTTTAAGAAGCTTTAAGCAACTTTAAGATAGAAATTTAATCAGCAAGCGTCCAGAGCTTGATTAACCTGCTTGAATTTTCATTTTATCCGGCAATAAATATTATCTAGGGTGAAAATTACTTGAGACCGTAGAGATAATNCCTGCTTGAATTTTCATTTTATCCGGCAATAAATATTATCTAGGGTGAAAATTACTTGAGACCGTAGAGATAATTAATCAGTGGAGGTTCAAATTAATTTGTATCGTGCTATAGTGTCTATCCGGAAACAATGAAAGCACATACATTGATTTTATATGTTTTGTTACTGGGATTATAATTCGGAAGAGGGGAAAACGGTAGAACCATAGATTTTTTTATTTGGTTTTAATTCTCTTAATCAAGTTGATTTCAATTTTAAATACCCTTACTATACAAAAGTGCAGGAATTGTACTTTGAGACATTTAGCTTTTGTGAAGCAAAAAATTCTTCATATTCCTGATAAAAGTTACTTCTGCTTGGAAAGNACTTTGAGACATTTAGCTTTTGTGAAGCAAAAAATTCTTCATATTCCTGATAAAAGTTACTTCTGCTTGGAAAGGAAATTACAAATTAAGCCAAGATCATTTATTTTGGACATGGAAATGAACAGTGAAGAATGTGAAAAATATTGTCAAATATCAAATGGCAGGATATAGTAAGGGAAGTTTCTTTNGGAAATGAACAGTGAAGAATGTGAAAAATATTGTCAAATATCAAATGGCAGGATATAGTAAGGGAAGTTTCTTTCCGGGACAAGCAAAATGAGAAAACTTGGAACGACTTTCGGGAATCAATAAAGAGGCTTGCTTATCAGGTTTGATGGGTAATTTCATTTCTATCCTCTTNTTGGAACGACTTTCGGGAATCAATAAAGAGGCTTGCTTATCAGGTTTGATGGGTAATTTCATTTCTATCCTCTTACTTGATTAAGAATTTAAATTCTGCTTAGTCAATATCTGTAACAGGTTTTTTGATTGGATTGTTTGGCTCTCTAACTGGACCTTATATATTTGGCTACTTG
>NIPM01000879.1:0-40125 GCA_002738285.1 Holacanthella duospinosa | reverse complement strand
ATGTCGAAAACTAGATAATACGTAAATCTCATCATCAATTTTGTTTAGTTATAGAGGAGTACCTTAATCAATAATTAAAATTTAGGTCACTTATAATGATGATGGATCTTTTGTGTCGGATATAACAGAACAAACACAAGCAGCGATATTAAAGTATCATACCCCAAATTGGATTTTTAAAGTATTAAAGCGATTTTAGAATCTCAAAGCCTCAGCTTAGAAAACCTAGTTGATTGTACTTGTTTCTTAGTAGATATGAACCATTATAAAGATTTCAATATTGTATCTCTTTTAATCTACATTTTGGTATTTATCTAGGTTTATAATTCTTATTTTGATGCTCAAACTGGGCCTTCAAGAACTACCGTTGCAGTAAAATCGCTTCCATTGGAACCTTTATTGATTGAGATCAAAGCGATCGCATATACTCCTTAATGTTTGTTGAAGATATGGAATTCTGGTTATTTCTATATTACTAAAATCGAGAATGTGTATGTGTGTGTATTCGTCAATCACTTTAGTAGAACTAAAGAAAATAACATAAAAATTATAATACTAGGTCGTTTCACTTGCACCCGCCGCAGTTTGGTCAATAATTACGAAATAACTACATTAATTAAAACGAAGTCCATTAGATTTTCATAAGGCTTGGTTATATAAAAGTCATTTGATGTAAACATTTTCTTTTTTGTTCAGCCATGGAGAGCCAAAAAATAATTTCTTCAATAAGTGATCAAGAGCAGCGAGTTTTTATCAAATTTGGCGTAATTGAAGGACTTACTGCTGCAGAAATCCATCGACGTCTGAAGAAACTTTTAGGGCCAAGGGCATATAGTCGAAGAAGCGCAAGAGACTGGGTGGGAAAGTTCAAATCTGGAAGATATGAAGTAAAAAATCAACATGGAGGAGGTCATCAAACAAGCTCTAGAACTTTAGAACTGATTGAACAAGTGAAATAAGCTCTAGATAATAATAACGCCAGTCAACACAGATTCTAGCTGACCGTTTAGATTCAAAAAAATCTACAATTTGGCGTATTTTAACGAAAGATCTTGGATTAGTCAAGAGGATTGCAAATTGGGTTCCTCATTTTTGACTGAAGAACAAAAGTTAGCTCGAATTGATTTAGCCCAAAACAATTTAAATCGTCTCGCTTGTCATCCAAGACTGTTGCATTCTATCATTCCCATTGATGAAAGTTTGGTTGCTAAGTATACTCCACAAACACGAACACAGGCCATGGCATGGGTACAACTAGGTACTTTGGCAAGAAATCTAGTATGCGACAAGGTTACTAAGAGCAAAATCTTATTATTTATAGGAATGGACTTTTATGGTGTTAGGTTTTGGGAGACTATGGAGCAAAATCAAGCCATGAACGGACAGCGTTATCATGACTTTCTAGAAAGAAATGTACCAAATGGACTGCTGATAATATGAGACAAAATTTTTGAAGCCTTGGTTATAATTCCAAATAGAACTTTTGCAAAAAATGAATTGGATTATAAACATAAATACAATTTTATACAAGAAAATATTTAAAACAATTTTTCTTAAAATTTATTGGATTTGTTTTGATATTAATTCTCTGTCTTATAAATAGGATTGAATTAAATTGATGTGAAAAAATGAAAGAGAATCTAGGCTAAAATTTATCAAAAAAAATAATGGTCTTATAAAAAGGGCTTGCTATTGTTCTTATTCGATAAAGGTGAGTGGAGTCTATAAGGAATTGAAAGCAAAAAATTATAAATCATGTTTTATTAATCAAAATATACATAAAATATTGAAAGCTAGAGTCAGATAGTTGTTAGAATGTGGATTATTTAGGAGTACTTATATATGGCTTAGTACTACCTATTTAATCTTACTCCTTATACTGTTTTTAAACCTGTTTTCATTTAATCTATTCATACATAAAATAAAAATTATCTTTAAACTTATTTGTTTTTATTTTTCAAAAAGAATAGAAACATCTTTCGAAAATCTTTTTCCATATGATATGAAGACCTATAGTTCTTCATGATAATGCCGCTCCACATCTGCATAAACTGGTTCAGCAGTTATTCCAAGAAAAAAAAGGTCTAGGTTACAACATAGTCCATATTCACCAGATATGAGTCCACCAGACATTGATGGTTTTAATCAAATTAAAGATCCTCTTCGTGGGAAACTATATAATGACATGAATTTGCTGAAAGCAGATATTAAGTTCATAATTCAAGACCTTAATGAAAATGGCAAATTTACTAGCGTAAAACGATTGTCAGAGATATGACAAGATGTCATTTATAAAAGTGGTAACTACTAATTAATAAACATATTTGGATTTTATTATAGCTTAATTATACTTTCTGATATTAATGTTCAAACTGCGGCAGGTGCAAGTGAAACGACCTAGTATATGCGGAAATGAAATGGCCAAAATCAAAATCAGACATTATGAAATGTATGTAAAATAAATTGAAAATAAAATATTAATATTATTTAATTATTTTGTTGTATTTTGTTCCCTACTCTTTCACTTATCGCAATATAATGGCTTCTTTTAAGTAGCCAAAATACAACTTTTATATAAAGTAGTAATCGATAGGTTTCTCACATAAAACTATTCTAAAAATATAAAAACAAATAATATGAATTGTAAAATAAAAAGGTTTATTTCTATATCTTTTTGTTCATTTCGAGTGTTTATTGTCTGTTTTATTGAGTCAAATTTGTATATATTTTCTTAATTTTATTTCTAAACTTTCTCACCATAAATCATAGCAATAAAATTTGCATCATAGTTAAAACTCTATAATAATTATAGAATGTATAAAAATCAATATTTATACTTGGAACTCCATAATTTACTATTTTTGGATTAAAAATTGTTATTTTTTAATATTTAATGCTTGATTTAAAATTCGGCCATTTCATTTCCACACATATTAGAAATTTTTTTAGAAAATTTTATATTAGATTTTCTTTCACATTTTTAATTTGTAAAAATTCCATTTATCGGTGTATTTTATTAATAATTTTTGTTTATTTTTGTCGTATTTTGGTAGTAAGTTAGATGCATTATCTACTTTGACTAAAGCTTGGTGGTTATTTCCGGAAATGACTAAATTATCCACATTGACTGCAACATATATAATCATCAATGATAATTATGTTTAGAAATACAATTTAAGAATCTATACAAGTTATTAAACTTTACTAATCTAATTAAGATTTATATATTTTTAATTAGAAGATTTAAATGTTCTTTATATAAAATTTTTTATTAATAAATATAGATTATCTAATGAATATAACATTGAAATTATAAAGATGGTCATTTTGTCTTTTGCCAATAAACCTGTTTCTAAATTAAAAGAATAGTGATTTAAGAACATGATTATTTTAAAAGTTTTATTCCTATTCCTTCGGTAGTTATTTTTATTGTATTCTCAATATATATATCTATATAAATGCATTTTTTTATTATATGGTCACTTATTTTTGTGTTTGTTTGATTATGTTATCCAATAATCTCAACCATTTTATTAAAGAAAATTAAGAAAAGGAAAATAAAAAACATATACAATGTTATAATAATTGATTTTTTATCAAACTATATATTTATTCACCTCTTTTCAATAAAAAGTATTTAGTCGATGGTTAATTTATATCTATGGTATATGTATCATTTGTGTATTAATAAACAAAACAAATAAGCATTTTGAAAAGTATAATACCGCCTAAAAACCACTATAATATCAATTATCCAGGGATTGTGATTTATTATTTTTTTAGATTGTATAAAAATATATAAATTTAATTTATTATAAAAGATTGTCAATCATTAA
The DNA here is from genome assembly GCA_002738285.1 of Holacanthella duospinosa. Lineage (NCBI taxonomy): Eukaryota > Metazoa > Arthropoda > Collembola > Poduromorpha > Neanuridae > Holacanthella > Holacanthella duospinosa. The sequence goes on along the minus strand of NIPM01000879.1, from coordinate 36,289 downwards.
ATTTATACAAAATAATCATTAATATTATCTTATAATCTTGTATTTTCTCCATAACGTATTTTTCATCCAGTTCGAAAGAACGGGCTTATAAACTTGTTGATATTAAAACCTTTTTATCAATACTTTGAGTTTAATCAAGAACACTAATTCACCTCCAAATTTGATCAAAAATAGAGATTTGCTTCAATCCATCACTTTTTATATAAAACTATTTGCCAATTTAAAATACATCATGGTTATTTTTCCATTTAATGTATTTTAACAAATAATTATATAAAGTAAAGTCATTATAATAAAGGTCAATCAATAAAAACATTTACAAAAAGCTTATTTAAACTTTCAACGCACTACGTAAGCAGTTTCAATTTGACTCGGTTTATCACAAATTTCTCGAAATCGACTAAAGTATAGACTTATGGAAGTAATGTCGCCAATAAATGATAAAGAATACCATATAAATGAAGCCAAGAAGAAACTGAGGACTTAAATACCCTATACGAAGAAACTAAGCTCATCTAGAAACAGATATATTATTAAAGATAAGGATTTGGGGAAGAGGTTTGAGGATAATGGTCTGGCTAAGGAATTGTATTTTAATTTCAAAAGATTTTCGGTTAAAGACTTGAAAGATGATAATAAAACCAATTTAAAAACCGCGCCTATAGAATATTTCACTAGTTCAACGCCTAATTCACAAGATTTTGCGAAACATAATTATTCAGAAGATAGTATCAAAAATAGCACAGAAGAATTCAAGACTAATTCAGAAAAGTATCCCACACATATCTAATTATTCAACTTTGACCAGAATTGATTCTAGTGAAAGTAGTAATGAAGAAATAGCCAAATTAGTGAATATGAAAAGGAAAAGTATCATGTTATTAAACTCCCAAGCGAACGAACTGAAAGCTGGAATTGATAAAATCAATTCGCCTCAATTGATGTTTCCTAAACGAGATATAGTATTGAAATCACCATCTTCGTCTTTAACTTACTTGATGACTAATAAAGATATGAAATCGAATCCATTTCAATCGAAATATTCTATCTACGTAACCCCCTACCATTTTTATAGTATTTATAGGATGGGAGTGGTGATATGAAATATATTGAACTTTCATTTATGTTTCCTCATTAACGCCAATGGTAGTAAAATTAAAAGAACGATGTATAGTAAAACAAGCATTGGGCTATTGTTTATACCTATATATAGAAAATCAACTCATGCCACCTTTAACAGAAAAACAAACTCGAATTGGCATTTGGCAAATATTTATGGTGGACGAAGATGACAATACTATTGATTTCGTAATGATTAGGGATTGTAACATCAGTCCAACATTCGCCATTGCTCTCACCGTTTAATTTGTTCGATTGGGTGGTGTAGCCGTCGGCCTTACAATGAGCTTCATAACATAAAAATTGCAACACATTATTATCGAAAGCCTAGGCGTCGTCCGGGTTCTCAAATGGTGCCATAGCAATTGAACAAAGCCCCCAGGGTAGTTATTACAGCCTCATTTCACCTGCAAGGTGGATCCTCGTGCTACTTTTTGTTGTTTGAATCATACTTGCCCATCATCGCTTTTACTTTTGGGTGAATCGCAAGCTTGGATACAACTTTGGCCTCGAGAACAATGTGCAAACATTTTTTCGCGGTTTCCTCTTGCAACAGGATTAATGATAAAGCTGTGACTCACAATATAGCTTAGGAGTAATAGTGATCATAGTATTCTCTTTTCATTTACTTTGAAGATTTTCCTTTTACAGGGTTTTCAAATTGAATAGTCGCATATGAAAAATCAAAGTTGATAAATATATTAAAAGTAATAAATAAAAATGTATAACATTTGTAGATCAATTTGCATTTCAACCATGAAATTCAATCTCTTGCTTTTGGACAAAAATAACCACAGTCAGCTTGAAGAACAAAAAGCACACAACTAATAATCAAGAGATGTGTGATTCAAAAAATATCGAGGTTTATTGCGACTTGTCTAACTTTCAATTCGAAAAACCAAATCTTGTGACTGTTTAAAAATGTAAAGTAGATAAAAGATCAATAAATTATAAAATTGTATTAACGAATAACTAGAAAACATAGTTTATAAAACAGGAATTCAACATATAAGGTTGAATTTGAATTGAATCTATATCACTGACGTTTATAATGATTTTATCACTTGGGCTTCTTTTTTGTATTGTTATTGATTTGTGAAATTGATTGTGCCTAGTGCGTTAATTTTTTATTTTAAATATTTTAATTAAATAATCATATATTTTTTCTTTATTTAACAAACTTTCGTTTAAAGTCACTTTAGTAAATCAAACACCGTAAGAAGTTATAATTTATAAAAACTAGTAATCATGATCTTCGTAAACTTCTGTTTCATCCTCTATTGGTTCTTCGTTAATACAGGCTGGTATAAAGCGCATCATATGTAAGTAATAATTTTCGCAATTTTGAGTGAATATTGTATTAAAGACATCGTCAATAAGCTTGAATAAATCTTCTTCATAACATGGATTTTGTAATATCACAAGCTGCTTCCATTGTGAGAACATAGTTTCTATTGAATTGAGGAAAGGACTGTATGGAGGAAGCCGCATAACAGAATTTCCGGAGTTTTCTAAAGTTTCTCTGACTTCTGTAGCTCGGTGGAAGCTTGCATTATCAAAAACGAAGATAAATGACCCCATTCTTTCCTCCTCAATTCTTTCGATAGTTGCGTCAATAAAATCTAGGAAAAAGTGGGTATTAAATGCCTCGTTATTTTTGGCAAAACGAAACGTTCCAAACCTTCCCATAGCAGCGAAAATTGTGGTATTTCGTGAGCGTAATTGATTAACCCTTTGGATCGCAACACGACCAGATTTGGCATAACTTCTTCTACAACGCATACTTGCATTAAATCCAAGTTCATCTATTAATAACACATTTCTACCATCTTGCTGTAATACTACATTATAAAAGTCAATAGCATAGGTTTCTCTGGCTTGTATCTGGGCAGGAGAGTTCCTCCGTGCTGGTAATCTGGTTACTCTTTTCAAAGTAAAATTGAATCTTTTTAGTTGATTAAAAATCGTTGACACGCAGCAGTTTATTCCATGGACATCAAAAAGTTCATTTTTTATTCCTTTTAGAGATTTAGAGCAATTTTAAAATAGTGTCGATTTGATTGTCTGTTGGTCATTTTCGTGTATTTTTCTTTAGCGGTTTCCTCCCATTGATTTAGAGGTTACTCTTCCTTATACGCTTTTATAATTCTTTGGACAGATCTTGCCGAATAACTAAAAGATGTAACAATTTCAGAAGAAACCATCCCATTTTTCCATGCAGAAATAATTCTTTTCCTAATTGCTGGACTAATATTTTTTGCACGATTTGAAGTTATAATAGTACTAACGTTTACAGTTATTACAGATTCCATTCTTAATTTTAATAAATGTCTGTCGACTTATATATCCGAAAATGCTTAGCCATTTGCCATCTTTATCAGCCTTTAAAAATACTTAATCTTTAAGATTTTACGAAAAACTATGTTTTCTAGTTATTCGTTAATACAATTTTATAATTTATTGATCTTTTATCTACTTTACATTTTTAAACAGTCACAAGATTTGGTTTTTCGAATTGAAAGTTAGACAAGTCGCAATAAACCTCGATATTTTTTGAATCACACATCTCTTGATTATTAGTTGTGTGCTTTTTGTTCTTCAAGCTGACTGTGGTTATTTTTGTCCAAAAGCAAGAGATTGAATTTCATGGTTGAAATGCAAATTGATCTACAAATGTTATACATTTTTATTTATTACTTTTAATATATTTATCAACTTTGATTTTTCATATGCGACTATTCAATTTGAAAATAGCGACAATTCAATTTAAAAACCCTGTATATTCTTTTAATGCATGATTTGCATCGGTTTGTTCCATGTCGATGCATACAGAGAAATCTCCAATCATCGTTGTAAAAGAACTTTCTGTTAATAAAATTCAAGCCTTCAAATAGTCTCTTCTGGTTTTATCAAACTTGTTTGATAAGACTTTTACAAAAAAGATGTTTATGAACACGAACTTATTGGTTTATTCTGTTTAAATTTTATAATAAATCATATATAAAATAACTTATAAATATTGATATACGATTTGAAAGTGTCTCTTCCAAAGAGAAATGCACTAATATTGATTGAAAATTATGATGTCATTGCAACGGTGACTGTGTTTTTGAAAATAAACAAAGATAAAAACAAGAGCATAGCAAAATGGTAAAAAAGAATGCATTTATTCCAATAATTAAAAACCATCCGGTGCACCAATTTTCATACCAGTACGACCACAACCATTCAAATTACCGTCCTCTAAACCAGCAGGACAACCATGGATATTATTCGAACCCCAATACCTACATTTATCACTCAAGCCAGCAAGGTCCCCGCCGACGAATCTTTTAACCCCTTTTTGAACTGGCGAATATGGCTTGCCACCGTCGATGATTAGATCAGCACAATTAACATAATTAGCAAAAGAACCTTTAGTATCTCCGATATAGACACCTCCACCAAACCAAGTCCATTGCATAGTAGCTATTGAACCATCAGGATAGTTTGTTGGTATCTGAATCTCAGTGTAGCAATTGCCGTTGCCACTACCATTATAATCACCCAGTATCTCGTCGTGATGATCTTCCTGGCAGTGCGATTCGTAGCATGAGAATTGTAATACTCCATCATCAAATGCAGCTGGATCATCGGATCGTTCAATTGGTGCCATTGCGATCCTTGTAAATCCACCAGGATGATTGTTTCGGTTCCACTTCACCTTCAAAGTCGACCCTCTCGATACTTTCTGGGCTTGAAACCATGGTTTACCAATGTCACTTTCATTGATTGAGGAGTCGCATGCTTGGATACAGTTTTGTCCTCGAGAACAATGAGCGAATAATTCTTTTTTGTTACCTCTTGCCACCGGGCTGGTGATGAAACTGTGACTGAAAATTGAACTAATGAATATTTGAAACACCATCTTTTTGCTTTAATTTTTTCTTTGAGTGCTTTTTATATCTGTTTAGGCTGTTTTTACTTTTTGGAAAAATCTAACTTTATTTGGTTAATGTTGGAACTTGAATTAAATAACGTGGATAAACAAAAACCTAATTCATATTTAACTTTTTAATTTAATAGTACAAAATTCTTATGAAAAGCTTTTTCGAATTTGTTTTTCTGGAAAACTGTAAAAGTTCAAAAAAGCATTTAACCATCGAAATTTTAGCATACAATCCTATAAAATTTGGCATTCAAAACGATCATTTAATTGAATAAATGAAATTGGACTTTCTCATGTAAAAGATTATGTTTATCCAATCTAACTAAAGGAGTAGTAAACTTAACTTTAACAAACCATTCAGCATTACGATTTTTCTTCGAATTAGAAATATAAACCTTATCTTTCCCCTTGAATCTCTTGACTTCATCCCTATTCCTATACCAAGAAATATGATACTTATTTTTCGACCAAATCTCGGATTGGGTGCCATACTTCTGATTGAAAGGTATTAATTTCAACTGAACTTTGAAATAATCATGAGATTTCACATAAACATGTTTATGTACTCTGACCTTCAACGAATCAACTAAGCTCACACGTTTCAAGAATTGCAACCAAAGGCCTTCCATACAAACCGGGCAGAAATTAACGCTAGTCATGTTACGCATTAAACAAAATTCATTAGTTGGCCTATAACTCTTCCTCTTCTTATAATCAAAAGTTGGATAAGCTGATACATACGCTTTTTTGTCACCATAGCCGAATTTGAACTGGGTTTCATCTTGATACTCTTCTACCAAAACGTTACATAATTGATGAATAGGTCTAGAACCATTCTTAGGCGAATTAAAAGCCTGAAACACCAACGTATGATTACCTTTACTTAATTTCTGATCCTGAGAAAACCATTTATAAAATTGTCTATCGGTATTACCATTAGATTGCCATTTCAATTCCTTACCATCAAGCAAGACTTTCAAATCACGGCTCTTATCAATACCCGAAGTGCTGATTTGTACTGACCAACGTTTGAAATTACCAGAACTAGTAAAATCCAAAACATAGGCTCCTTTAGATAGATCAAACCAAGAATAATCTTGCAATAACAGATCAGCTTTCTCCTCTCTTACATGTTTTGGATCCGACAACCAATGTTTCCAACCTAAATGATCTAGCGATTTAGCAGCATTAACACCGTCATAAACTTGGCCACCATCATATTCTTCACCTACTTCATCGAAAGTATGCCCCATCTCATGTCTCAAAACAATCGTACCCGAATCAGGCGATCTAGTCGATATGATGAATTCGCCACCAAGTCCGCCATAAAAATCATCATTCGCGATAATACTAGAATAATCACATTGGTACGGTTTTAATTCATTACAGATGCGACGAGCAACATTAGGTTTGGTAGGATAGATGCCGCGTAACTCAGTACCATCCCTATATAAACCAAATACAGTATCTCTTGGTTTTCCGTTAATACCAATTCCTGATTCATTACTAGGTATAAAAACAGCCAAGATGTTAAAAAATGGTAATAAAGGGCTAAATGTTTGTTGTTGGAACATGTCCTCCGATAATCTCTTGATATCCTCAATAAATCTTGATCGCTCTCCCTTGGTATACCCTTCGGACATAAATACTACATCGATTCGGTTCACCGGTTCGCCACTCTTAATTATATCAATTAGTTCGTAGTTTAATTTCGTTTCTTCATTCAGATCCATCACACCTCTATCAGAACAAATAGAATCCAACTTATTTCTTGTGAGCGACTCAGTTTTACCAGTAATACGTACTAATTTATTGGAATTCCTAAGATAATTTAAGTTAATATCTTGAGGATGAGTTTTTAAGGTATCTTGGTATTGTACTAATACCTCTTTTTGACCTCTTAATTTCTGACTCTTACTTTGACTAATAATCTCACATACTTTAACATTATCAAGTTCATTAATGGAAGCTACGATTTCATAATGACTAAGTTCAGGCTCACTTGTAAATATTAATTTTTTCAAAGGGTCATTACCAAGTTGAATTGATTTGTAGAGGAAGAATAGTGTTAATGCTATCGCACTTCCCAGCATTATTTTCGGGATTTTGCGACCGGTTTGCTTCATTTTTATAATTACGAATTTTAGAATTCTGGTTATTAGACCAAGTTCAATGTGCCTTATTGACCAGGATATATCTCCAATTATGTATATTTTACACATTTTCTTTTTTGGTTTTATTTATTTGTTATTGATATGTCAATTATTGATTATTTTGTTTCTATCAAAACAAAATATGATTTTAAAACAAGATAAAATGGGTTAGAAACAGAAACATTTCATCATTATCCAGCTTTAAAATATATTTTCTTCTAATTTAGGCACGAATCTGATCAAATATCATGGTTTTTCACCTTGATCTGGTTTAATATATTAGATTTTACAATCCTACAAAAAATAGAAAGATTAAAGCGATTAAAAATAAGAAGAGGATTAAGCATCTGAATTAAGGACACTAGAATATGAATCCCTAGGAGTAGAAAGCGAAAGCAATTCTGAAGCCTGAACATGAGAAGGTGTACCAAATTCCTCTTGTTCTTGGACGGACTGTAATGGTTGTTTACCGTCCACACCCGCTAATTTATCCAACTGATTCTTATAATGATAGTAAGGTGACCACAACGAATCGGTTGCTGAAGGAGAAAGACCTGATTCCAAAATGATGTTCCATAAACTACCCTTACTATTGAATCAACATGGATGAGAGGAGGGGTACAGTTTATCAACATAATATTGAGTGAAAATTCCACTGATCCATAGCATTGTGATTTTCAATATATTCAATTTGGAATGATCAAATTCGTCTTTCCCAACAAAAATCTTATTAAGCACCATCATATGAAGTCTATAAACAGACTCATTGATAACTCCCAAATTCACATTATTCAATCCTGATTTGACTACATCTTTGAATAATCGAGATAGCTGGATAACATCTTTCAATTTATTCTCATCTTGGGTATAATCATCAAATCCCTACAACATATATATGGATGTATTTACAGTACTGATTAATTTACCAAATAAGTTATTGATAACCGAAACAGCGGTTTTATAATTATTCGAATCGATATTCAACAAAACCGATTTGACAAAAGAATTAACAAACCATTCAACAGAATTGTTAATAACTTTACAGTAATTAGTCTTCTTCTCATTATCTGATTCTTTATTAGGTATAGTGTATTGACTTAATATTAATCGAGATACATCCTTTAGTTCAACGTATCCAACGATAGCAACTTTCAAGAATTGAGTTATTGATGATTGGAGGCAGAATTTATAAAATTCGGAATCTAAAAACAAAGATAAATCAATAAAAGAAGACTTGAATCCTCTGATACATCATCAGAGTATGTTTTATAAAATCCTATTAGTTCAGTTATATATTGCAGAATGAATTGGTTCGATATGGTACCAACCGAATTAAACTCTTTTCTCAATATAGAGTTATTGATAATTTGGGAATTAACAAAGAATAAGAGATTAACAACGATGGTAAAACACTAAACATTAATGACCAAAAAATAACCTTCAACTTTAAAGCAACTGAATGAAGCGAAGATTGAAATTTATAATTCGCTATACTGATAACTTGTTCAACAAAAGTCTTAAAAGTTGATGGTACGTTAGATGTATCGGTTTCATTATCTTTGTATCCCAAAAGTAAAATACTGTAATATAACTCAACAATATACATCAAAGACTATAAATGTCAAAATAGAAAGAAATACTAAAGAGGATAGCGGATTCTTTTGTTTAGATGCATCAACCTTTAATAGATTGGATAAAATAAATTCATTATCGTTAATCAAGAATGAAGGCGAAATACCAATCGATTTTACATAATAACCCAATTTGAATAAATAGCTGTTAAAGTCATCTGATGACAATATAGTAGTACTCGCTGTTTTAAATGCCTTGAACTTTTTCTCTAATTGAGTCTGTAAGCTATTATAAAAATCATTCCATTCCGATGCTGTTATTGAAATCTCATCTTTGGATTTATGATCCTTAAACTCTGATAGAGATTTAAGAAGACCAAAAACAGAGATAATGATAGATTGATTAGTTTCTTCAGCAATTAATTTATCCAATTGTTTCAAAACAGATGCGTATAACTAATTTATATTAGAGTTTGAGGGTGTACGTTCATCTTCCTGTTATTGACGAAATGTATACCTTTCAATGTAAGGCTAAGGAAATTCAATAATATCGAGAATGTGTATTTTGATATCGAAGATCCAGAGTTCAATAATTGTGGTATAGTATTTGGTTCATTAATCAAATAATTTCTGCATTCAACAATCTTATGAAAATCATCTTTCTGCTTTCAAAATAAATATGATATTAATCGAGATTACTTTTGAACCATTTTTAGTAAAATCTTGTCCATTCTTGTCTGCAGATATCAACATTATATGAGATAATATCAATTCATAAATATCTTTCGATTTATCAGCCTTCATTTTACCCAAAACATCAGAGAACTTATTTTTCCCAGTGAAACATTCGAGTAAAAACTTGGTATCCTACAAAATCAAAACAAATAGCCAAACTTTTAAGACTTCGATTTCGTTCCATAGCGCACCAACAAATCTTTCTATTGCAATATATACATTTGATTCAATCGAAGGTACGAGATACGAGAATATAATCTTTTCAATAACATCATCATTTTTGAAAAGGTCAGTATCATTTTCCAAGTTTTCAATAATCAAGTCCATAATTGAGAAGATGAAAGCAATATCATATTCCGCATCCTCTTCTTTTACAGCTTTCTTAGATAAAGATTTAGATTTTTTAGGAATCAAATCATTTTTCAATACCTTGGAAATGTAAGATACCACCACATTTCTGATCTTTGAGTTGGGATGAAAGGCAAGTTGGATCAATTTCTTAGAATTATCCTCTTCAGTAGTATCGAAATCAGCTATAATAGACATGATTTCAATAGATGCGATCTTGATAGGAAGTGAAATGTCGGATATAGCCATCTCAATAATTCTAGCTTGGAACATTTCCGAAAAGTCCGACAAAGCTTCATTCAATTCATTCGAATCATATAATTCTTTTAAAGTATGAAGAGCTTCTAATCTAACATTTATATTCTTTGAAAAATAATAAGTTGGAAGGTATACTTTATCACTTAATTGCCAGCCGAGATATCGTAACATTTCAATCGTCATGAAATGATCTGGAAAGGTTTTCACCCATCTTCGTAGAAACTTATTGATCTCCTGTCGAATATTCACGTCAATATCTCGAAATCTTAAAACGAATACACTAAAAAATATATAAATACCTAGAGTAGATACCCAGAAAAGAATAGTTTGGCATAATCTAATGCTTGTTTACAAAAAATCAAATTATTTTGAATCTTCTCGTTAATTGATGCTATCTTATTAGCTTGAGTAACTGATTTGTTCTTCTTATTCTCTGTTGCAAGTTGGATCTTTAAAGTCTTTTCTTCATCATCAAATCTTTTTACTAAATCGTAACACATAGTGATCCAATTGAGGGATATTATTGTAGCCGAATAGCGAAATAATTTACAATGTGAACTAAAGATTAGATTTAGGGTAGAAGAATACTTGGCCATCGATAATAGGAAATCTGAAAAGAAGGTTAAACCAACTGAAGTAAATTCTGAAGAAAATGGATCATTAGGAGATAATATAATTTTGCTAAGCATTAAATTGTAAAATTCCAATAATCTCTTTTCGATCTTCGTTATGTCCTTTTTATCTTTCTTAACGATAGAAGAAGCGAGTGTGTTTGAAGAGTTCAAGAATGGTAATGGAAGGTCGATTTTACCAAGACCCTACCAAATGATAAATATTTTGAGGGATTATACTTTTAAGACGACGTTTTCTAATTCCAATAAGACATCACTTATATCAAATCCCGCAGATAATGATTCTCTTTTAATAGTATTATCTGAACCACTTGACTTAAATATTGAAATTTTGGTGGTTACTTTTAACAAGAGACCTATAAGTTGATAAAGTCCTTCAACAGCGTCACTGGCATACTCTTCGGACCAGTTTTTGAAAGCAGTCTTCATATTAGTACCAGATTCGAATATATTGTCTAAATAAATACTCAACTTTTAAAAGGTTATACTATATAAATGGAGATCCTCTGCTAGACAAACATGTTCCGATACATCAGGTGAAACTTTTTTAGCTTTTCGTGTAGGTCTTGAATTTTTTTCTACTTCTAAAATTTTTTATTGGAGTTTTCAGTGGTACTTGCTTTCTTTGAGTCGTCGTTCTTTTGTTTCTTATTTGCTCGAGTTCTTTTGGTTGTCATTAGAAATTTCAACCAATCGTCAGACATATTCATCAAAACACTGGTTAAATGCGCATTTGGTAAATGCAAAAAGTCTTGACCGATCACAATGTTATACATATAATATTATAGATACATTTATTATATATTGTTTCTTGTCCATTTTTGTTGCATTTATTACATGTAAATATATTATGAAAATAAAGCGTCTGAGACAAAATTCAATAAAGGACTGATCTTTATAACAGAATATTTACGATCTTTACATTGATATACTTAAAGCATCATACACCGTTGTAAAATCATGAAAGTAATTTTGTAAGACATAAAAGCAATCAACAAATTTAATACATATGATCAAAAATAAATCATATCAATACCTAATGTACATTTCACACAATTCCATAGGGTATAAAAAACCATCTACAGAAATCACACAAGGAAGAAAGCCTATCTTGATGTGATAATTATATCTTTCCAAAAAATAATCAACAACCTTTTTCTTTTTACAGTTACACATAAAAAAGGAACTATTACAAGATTTTCTGGTTATATTATAAAAAGTTTGATGGTCCGGATCTTCTCTATAAGATAATCTAAATATACTTTCTTTAAATGAGTCTCTGATTAATTTTCTTTCATCATTTCTTAATCCTTTATTGAGTGTTTTTATATCAGGTAGGTTCAAAAACCAGACAATGTAGGTGCTTAAAGGAATAAACAAGTATCTGTTTGATAATTTACTAAATATATTTGATATAGGCGCAATAAGATTTAATCCCGATTTTTCTTGTTTACTTTCATTGATTCTAGCAAACTTAACAGTAAAGAATTTGGGCTGTTTATTCAATGGATTGGAAACTGTTGTAGAAATATCAGGATAAAATGGAAAAGGAGTATCTGAAACAATCCTTTTTTCACTGAATATTGGAGTGGCTTGCCCAAAAAGCGCTTCATTATTAGTGATTTTAAGTTCTCTTATAAGCCTTACTTTCATATCATGCGTTGTATTGGGTGTAACTACAAGTTGATATTCATAAGATTTTATCTTTATTATGTCGTTTGTAGAACTTGTACAGTCATTTATATTCCCTTCATCACTATTATACATTTTTTGCATTTAGATATTAAACTTGAATTTATAGATCAATTTAGCCTAATAACCCCTTTAACATAATTAAATTTGTTTGAGAAGACTGTGCCCTTAATTCAAGTTGAAGTTTCTCTATATTTTTTATCTGATCTTACGATCTATTGATCAGTAAAACCAAGTATTAATATTTTCTAAATAATTATAAACTAGAAATATTAGAATCATATAAAAGTCGACGATATTTCTTATAAATATAATTTATTTCTATGTTTTACATTTTTCAAATTTTTATTAAAATAAAGCAGGGTAGCCGAGAGGGACGACCTCCCTGGCCAATAAAATCAAAGTTAGGAGGACCTAGGGAGTTTAAGTGGTGTTTTTTACTCTAAAATATCAATAGTAAAACATGAAATTATGTATCTTTGTTATAAAAAAGAATTTTTAAACAGCTTTATCTACAATCCATACAAAATGAAACGACCTCGATTTTTTTGACTTGCATTGATTAATATTAGGGCGTTCTGCGCAAAGAGGCTCTCGAATTTTGTTTAATTACGCCTTTAATAATATACTAATAATACCAAGGCTTTTAAATTAATTTACATATATGGCAAGCTTTATTTATAAATAATTATATTTTGAATATTATCATTAATAACTAGCAAAAATTAAAAGATTCAATTTCAGATAAAGAACAGTGGATTTTCATCAAATTTGGCGTAATCCTGGGACACAGTTCTGGGATAATTCATAAAGAATTAGTTGGATAAATTGGAAATAGTGCCTATAAACTAAATACAGTCAACAATTTAGTTACTAAGCTTAAGAGAGGCTACAATGTGGTCGAAGATAGCTGAGGAGGCGATACAAGTGATATCTCGAAGAAAGAAAATGTAATAGATAAAATTAAAAAATTGTTGGCCCAAACTAGAAATGGTCTTGCCTCGAACTTTCCATGAGGTAAATTGTAGTAAAACAACAGTATTTCGATATTTAACAGAAGATTTACAAATGAAAAAATTATTAAGTAAATGGGTACCTCATTTTCTCACGGATGAACATAGAGTGTTAGCATGTAAAAACAATATGAAACTCTTATCAAGACTAAATAACTTAATTAATCGAACTTTGGTAATAGATGAAACTTGGGTGTCTTTATACATGCAACCCCAACGTGACCAGATTCGATCTTGGAGAAATAAGAATGAAAACTCACCTGAATTTGTACTTCAATCTAAATATGAAAGAAAGAAAATGCTAACATTAGCAATGGATTTTCAAGGTGTTGCTTATTGAAAGCTCTGTGCTCCTAAAGAGACTGTAACTTCAGATGTCTATAAAAACTTCCTAATCGAATTATTAGACAAATGGTTACCTGATAAGAAATTCAAGGTACCTATAATATTACATGATAATGATAGACCACATAAATCAAGTTTTATAAAGCATTATTTTATTGATGAAAATATCCGGGTTTGGACTCATCCTCCCTATAGCCCTGATATTAGCCCAACTGATTTCAATTATTTTGGGCAATTAAAGAGAAAGTTAAAGGAAAACATTTATGATGATTGGCATGAACTAGAAAGTCAGCTAGAAAGTGCAATTTAGAAGTTTAATTCTAAAGGTTTTATGAATGGTATCCAGAAGTTACCCGAAAGATGGAGAAGTGTAATAGATGCAGAAGGTTCGTATCTATAAACACACTAATTTTCAACTTTACATCTTTTATTAAATTTTCTCGAGTGCTTCTTTGCTCGGAACGCCCTAATAATTAATTGAAAAGAAACTTAATGTCTGTTATAGAAATTTTATTATAGTATTATTTAGTCATTTTGTATGTTTTATATATTTTATACATTACTGGACTTTTTTACCTGAAATAAATGATGAGTTAATTAATTTGGCTTATTTGCATATCCACATCTGCCTATGCATTTCTTTCATACTAGAGATAGATATCATTTCAGGTAAGCTTTTTTCGCCATAAGTTATTAGGAAGCTTCTATTAATATATATTTGATTAAAAATTGGCAGTTTTCCTTTCATTTATTTTCCTCCACACGCCTTAAAATCTTTCCTCTTTAAATCCACCATTACTTAACTTGCACCTATGCCTGGAAAACAGTCAATAAAGATATGACCCTGATTTTGATCATAAAAAGTAAAGGAGATTATATACTCTTAAAATTAAGCTGCATTGTATTTTTTATATTATTTTTGAGATTAAATGTACATTATTTTATAAAAGGTTGCTACACTGCCCGTCAAAAGTGATTCAGTGTTTGGGAAATTCGAACTTAAATGGTAATTCATGAATGAGTAAGACTTCAAGCAAGCCAATACTCATATGGTAGATAGATACAGCCTTTTTCTATAACATTAAAAATATTATAGATAATGTTAAATATTGATAGAGATATGAATGCTCAAAGTTGAAAGTAGGTGATTTAGTGTTTTGTCGAATTTTTTAAATTTACAAAATTTTCATTCTAGAACATTCTAAAATACCGCAAAATTGTTCATTTTTATTTCAAATCCTTAGCAGAANCGAACTTGCTTTAAATGGAAAATCTTCAAGAAAAATAGCTGAAATTGTTGGAGTTTCACAAGCAACAGTGTCCAGAGTAATAAATAGAGTTGAAAAAAATACTCCAGAGCCTATAATAGGTCGTCCTCGGGTCTTAGATAAGTACGATGAAAAATATATTGGAAGATTAGCAACAAGTGATAAATGCTCCACCTCTACAGAAATACAACGAGAACTCAAGATCTATACAGAAATAACTACCTCTTCGAGTAATATACTGCGCACATTTAAATGTATTAACATCGTATCTAGATATAAAAATAAATGCCCAAAATTAAAAAAATCTTATCGTCGAGTAAGATCAGAATTTGAAAAAACACACAGAAATTGAGAAGATAAGGACTGGTATATGGTTATATGGTCAGATGAGACTAAAGTAAATCTAGAGGGGTCTGATGGAGGTGATAGAACTTTCAGAAAAATCGAGGAATCACTCAGAGATCACAATATTACTCAATCAAAAAAAGTCGGCGGTGGATCAATTATGGTTTGGGGATGTATGCTTTCATCAAGTGTTAGGTATCTTTGTATAATTGATGGCAGTGTTAATGCTGAGATATATGAGACTATTCTGGATAACGAGCTGATGTATACAATTGACTTGTATGGCTTGGTCAAATCTAAAACTGTCTTTCAAAATGACAATGCGTCCTCTCATACCGCTTCAAGTATAAAGAACTGGTTCAAAAGTAACAAATAAAGGTAATGAGATGGCCTGCACAATCTCCTGACCTTAACCCAATTGAGTATCTATGGGATCATATGAAAAGAGAGCTAAAAATTCGACCACCATGTAAAGACAAAGATGAACTTTTTGAGAGAATTCAAGATATATGGAACAATATTTCAGCTGAAGCATGTCTTAAGCTTGTTAGATCAATGCCTAGAAGACTCGAACAGATCAGAAAACCCAAGGGCGGTCACACAATCTTTTGATTTTTCATTTTTTGAAAAATTCGTCAAAACACTGAATCACCAACTTTCAACTTTGAGCAATCATATTTCTATCAATATTTAAAAGATATCTATAATATATGGAATGTTATAGATAAAGGCTGTATCTATCTAGCATATGAGTATTAGCTTGCTCGAAGTCTTACTCATTCATGAATTATCATTTAAGTTCGAATTTCCCAAACACTGAATCACTTTTGACGGGCAATGTATTTAGGAGTACATGAGTTGCAGCGCTACTGAACCATCAAAACTATTCTTAAATTTATAGCGTTTATTGTGAATAGAAATAATTTATCTTTTAAAATATTAATATTATTAGTGTCAAAATATATTTAAAAAGAAAACTGTTCGGATTTATTTACTCAAACAACCTCTGTGTCCTCTTTTATTTTCATTGTTAGTTGGAAATGAAATTGCCAAAATGCTAACATTCAGAGAAAACTTATGTATAACTCTGTTGATTTAATTATTTAAATCAACTCTTTGTCATCTTTATAATAGATTTATTGCATTTTAAATTCTTTGGTATAGTTATTGTTGTCAATTTATTTGTTTTTTGCAAAAGGCCAACTGTTGGTTAATTCGGAATTAGTCGGTTGTAGGCGAACTTTTGTTTTTAATTATGAAACAATTTTTTCAAATATTTTATATAAAGTATAATTGGTTTTATATATTTTAAAGTAGTTTTACAGCTATTGATCCTGTATTTTTTTCAAATTTCAATATTGATTTCTCCCACCCAATTTCTTTATAATCCCGTTCCTGCTCCCATATTGTATTAGTTTTCAGTGTTTGTTTTCTACATAGTAATATTGAGTAATGTATTATTTATATATTTATTTTTGTACAGTTTGATTTATTTATTATGTATAATTAAAGATTTGTTTACAAATTTGAGTAAGGTCGTTTCATTTCGCATGGACTGTATATAATTAAAAGTTTTTTATTATCCAAATAAATGGAAGATTTTTGCTCCTCAGCTCTGTACCTGCAATCAAAAGAGGTTTACTTCTCGATTGACCTTAAAGTAAATTCCCTAGAAACCGAAATCTATTTTATCATATTGCTATTCAATACAAGGATGAGATGAATCAGATTTATATTTCATTAATAAAATGATTTATATAATTTATTTTTTCTTATCTTTGGCAGATGTCAAATTCGGCGCCTGTAATCTACCCTTACTAATCATGGAATTAATCAATTCGGTATCTGGAATATTTCTAACAGTCGCTTTTTCCTGTTGGCCAATGGCCGGAGATCTTAAGAACAATTGAACTGCTTCTTTAGCCAATTTACCTTTCTTACCATTACCAGGAATAATCTTAACTTTAAATTTAAACTTCATGAGAGCAGAATAAGGTGCAGTCATCGGGATAGCGAATTGAATATTATCATTATCGGGTTTGGGATCATTGATTAAGGTTTCTAATATATCTAAGTTAGCTATATCCATATCTTCGAGAGGTGCTAGATTCTCTTCTTCTAATAATTTTTGGATTTCTTCTTTATCATCATCATTCAGTTCTTCCTTATGATGCTTGTTATCACCATCCAATTCTTCTTTCTGAGAATTCTCACCTAGATCACCTTTGGATTTTAAATTATCGATTTCAACTTCTGATTGGAGCGCATCGTGCTTTTGTTGAATTTTCTCTTCTTGTAATTTTGCTTTTTCGGCCTTTTTCTTAGCCTTCTTACCTTTTGGTTGAGGCCCTTTATCAGAACCAAGTATTTCCATCCTTAATTTACGTTCTTTTTCATCTTGATCACCATATTTCTCTTTAATTTTTTTCATCTTTGCCTTCTGACCTCTCGGTATCGTATTTGATAGTTTGATAATTGCATTAGTTTCGGTTGTAGGTTTTGGTTTATTGTCAGTAAATGGTTTATATTGCTTTGGTTTCGATTCGGCTTTCTTTTCATTTGGCTTCTATCAATAAAAAAAGCATATTACTTTGGATAATATTGAAGCTGAAATGAGAGAATCAATTATGGAATCTTCCGGTTTAGGTTCATGTCCGAAATTATCAAGTTGATATTTATCATCAATGAAATCCACCTTCTCAGCTACAACCTCCTTATCCAAAGTAGGAATCTCATCATTTCGATCACCTAAATCTTGTTTCTAAAAAAACAATAATATTGTTTTACGAAACGAACCTTTAAAGATGCTTGATGTCTTCTTCTAGCAACCGAGTCTTCATCGATCAAAAACACGATCGCAAATCCATAAACAAGCTGAACAGGCGGAAGAAAAATTTTCTTACCTCTAATCATAAAGCTACCAACTGTTAAGAACTCACCCGTAGGAGCTGTTTTACTAACCTGATGAGCATGAACCCACCAAGCACTCGTAACTATCTTAGCCTCCCAAGCCTTACTCAAACAAACCGACATTGAACCAGCTTGACTGAGTGTGCCCGGTGGTATCAAGGTTTCACCATCAACAATCTGATCAGTAACCATTTCTTTTTTAGCCTTAATGATAACGGATGCTGCACCATGCATATCGGCATGTACGTAAAGATCCCCTTTGTTTAGATATTTCTTCACTAATAATTCGTTTTGTTGTGAATCTCTACCAGCTATGACTAATAGATTATCAGATGAAATGAACCAATTAAATTTCTCAAACCAGAATGGTCTTCTAATCTTACTATACCCAGTAACGGATATACCCGATCCAAGTGTTTTCAAGTTTGTTTGGAAGTCCGATTTTAATTTCTTATTCTTCTCGAGTTCGATTTTAAGGGCTGCGCTACGTAATGCTTTTTCAGCTACATCTTTCGTTTTTTCTAATTTCACTTTAGTAGTTTTCTTCATATCATAGTATCTTCTAGCATTAATATGAGCATTAGAACCAATATCAATATCCACCAAAATACCTTGATCTTCTTGTTCCTCATCATCGTCGGAATTTTGTTGATTGCCAAAATCGCCATAAATATCTCTAATATAAAAAAATTGAGAGATTTATAAGTACGTTATTTTCACTGTAAACATATTACTGCTTAATTTCAATCCATGTATATTGGAAGCTAGATAATTATCTCTTCTTTTTTCTTGCTCAACATGACGTTCTAAATCAATCCAATCCATACCAGAAGCCAACATACTACGTAAAACCAAAATTATTTGATCGATCTATACCACAATAGAAATTCAGGGATGGGTGAGGAGATACAAGATCGAGATTTTGTTCTATTAACATTGCTTTAAGTTTATTTTGACTTTCTTGATCCATTAAACCTTCTACTCTACTCATTTGTTCTCTTCTAACATTCTCTAATTTTTGTACTGCCGCTTTCTCCTACACAACACCAATATCAGGGTGAAGAGGAGAAATACTTGAGCTTGGAATTTCTGCACGCTTTTTTGACTCTCAATTTCAGAGAAATACTTATCGGCTGCTATACCAAATGTTTCAAATCCTTGATAAAGTTCTTGTTTATATTGTTCAAATAAATAAGGATGAAATTCATCAAATCTAATCACAAAATTGAATGTAAAAAATATACAAGTCAGAAGATGGCGTATCAGGAGTTGATTCAATAGATTTTTTCATAATAATATATCCCTATATATTTTCGATAAAACGTATTTTACTTTAGATATTCGCTTATTTGCTGCGTCAATTATATCTTCACCTATTTTAATACAATTTTGTATCTTCTCTTTACCAGCGTCTAGAAAATTAAGAAGTTGATATACCAAGAGATAAATCCAAATCTGATAATTTACAATTAGGATCAACTGAACCCAATAATAAAACATGAAGCGTTAATTGCGGTCCGAAATCTATCAAATAAACAATTATTTTGTATAAATACTAGTTATTTCATTGAAGACCTTCTTGATCATCTTACCATCCTGCTCCGACAATTTCGCAATTACGTACTCGGATTCTAATTTATGATATTCTCTAGCTAAGACATTTTGGTCATATTTCTCTGATATAGTGAGGTTTAAATCTTTATCCCCAGCTTGTTTCACTACTCTCAATATATTTAAAATATTGTTTTCCGCATCAATCAATATCACATTACCCTAAAAACACGAATTAAACCAATACATTTATGGAGATACAGAAGCGAAGAATTCGCATATTAGATGATAAGCGCCATCAGAAAATGTGAACTTGATTATACGATCTTGCCCTAATTGTTCTACACCTGTTAATCGTCTAGTTCTTAATATTTTTCGTAACTAAGAGATAACTCTAAATTCTAATTACTTTGATGCAGAAATGGGATGGTGTAGGTGCTTTCTCTCGTTCAAATTCTGTTAAATGTAATCTAATACCAGATTCTAATATCAAATATTGTTTCACATCAGGCTAATCACAAATAGTTAGCGGGTAGAGTGTTTACTTTGGAGAATTTCAATAGAAATGTCTTCTTATTAATATCGTACATATTTTGCAGCCTCAACCCGATAATACTATCCAATAAGATTTTAATGGGTTTGATGGTACTTGGTCTGGAGTTCTTGTACGGTCGATGTTATGTCTAATGCTGAAAATCGTTGTTTCATTTGAAAATTGAATTTGTTTTTGATGACGGACTAAAATGCATTTATAGATAAATACAAGTTTGTGACTTAAAATCAGATAAAATAAACAATTTACGAAGTCAATAAACTATTTTATATCTTAAAATTAAGATAATACAACATATTTCAATGTATACTGAATAAAATATCGTATGCGGAAATGGTTACATAACCTCAGTATTACAATTAATTCAATACATTCATGGTATCGTATTCGATATATGTAAAATGGAGCCTCACTTTTACAAAAATTTAGGAATTATTATAAATTTGATTGATGATAACTTCTTTAAATGAGCTGTATTTTGATATCCAAATAACACAAAATCTTTAAAAAAACATCAAAATGAAAGTTTGCTACAATTTTGGTTTATAATGATCAACTTGGGTTCAAAAATATCCAATTGTTATCCTTATTCGACTCCATATTGTTAGTTTGTATTATATGGTACTAATAAAATATTATAATCGACAATAAAGACTCCTTTTAATCGCGGAAGAGTTAATAGCTTGATTGGATGCCATTTAGCTTCATGTTAGATCTGCGTCATAAATCCGATTTCAAGTTTATTGACTCAATTTTCAAGTCTCAAATGAAAGAGAAGAGATTAGAGAAATGTTTAATACAATCTTTGACTCAATTAGATGTCAAAAACCTCCAAATAAAAAGAATAGATAATCATAAAATTAAATATGCGATTAATGGAGAAGAATTATTAATCTTGTTGGAACAAAACAATTCTATCTCAGCTTATAAGTTCTTAATTGAAGCTTCTGAATGTTTAATGATTGGCTTGACTTATTCTATTTCTGTTGATAATATCGAATTGTTATTTTGGTGGCAAGATCATGGAGCAATTTGCGCTTTATCTGTCCAATATTCAACTGAAGAAAATGCCATCAAAGGGATTAAAGAATTGACGCCACTGGACTTGAGAATGGATAAAATTGTTTATAAGAAAATTATAGATAATGCATTATATTTATTAACCGAAGATCAATTATGGCAAATTAAATTTGATGGTAAATCCTTAAATTAATCTTTTTTAAATAGATGACATTTATATGATTAAGATAATTGATAGTTTGGATACTAGTTTCAAGATTTATAAACCTATACTATGGTTTAACAATTGTCTATCGAGTAAGAGTAAACTGATAGATTTGATCAAGATTGGGAACCGCAAATTCATCAAATTATTAGAAAATAAAATCGGATTATTTTCATCAAAACGATCTGATTTCATTACATTCGATAAGCTTCATTTACCTAATAACTCGGTGGTTTTAGAGGAGGGATCAAGATTGTTTCCATTATCTTCCTCAAATTTTCAAGATGATGACCATTTTGGGCTTTTAATCGAATTTGATCTTGGCTTTACCTGCAATCAAATCTATTTATCAATCATCAAGATTCAAGACAACAGTAAGAATAAGGAATCCATAGTTCCACTAAGATATTGTATTTTCCCTAAGATTTCGGATAATCAATTCACATTTAATCAAGTACAATTCTATTATATTAATAATAAATGGACTCCTATTATCACCTTTAAAGCTTACGAATGGATTGATTCGATTCGGAATATTTGTCAATCTAGGACCAGGACTATTTTATTGGATTTCGATGATACCCAATTCCAACCTTATACATCAGTTCCTACCGTGGAAGTATTTAAATCATTTGATCATATACTTTATGATTTTAATGTCTCGCCAAATGAAGTTCTTAATAAAGATGTAGAAAGATTATTATTAACTTTGGATCAACTTGATAGATTGGATTATACTATGTTATTCGCTTGTCTTAATTCTTTTGTTGTAAAATTAACCTACAATTATTTACAATATTATATCAATTCTTTCAATCGAGAGAACGGGATTGTTATAAATCAATATAATAATTTATTGAACTTGGCTAAGTTTCTTACTTGGTTGTTTAATTATTTATTAGACGAAAAACGCGAATATTCGTTCATGGATTTTATGTTATTTTATCTCAATACCGAAAATAGGTATTATTATGAAAATACTGTTGATATAGAAACTAGAGAAGAAGATTTACATTATAAAGTTGGTGATTTTCATAATGTTCAATATGATGTTTATGATAAACTCTCTTCTGGTATGGAAAGTAGTTCTATTGTCGATATTTCGAGATTCGTTTCTGATGATACTAATGAATACTATTCGGCTCCAGCTCATTATGGTCAAATAAAAGAATTCCATAACAATGTAACCGAACTAATTAATCGAAATGATCAATCCGATTATACCAGTTCATTGAAAGATATTATTTATAGCAGATTTTATAGTACTAGAAATGATGAAACCAAACTTAAATATCAGAATATGTTGAATGGATTACCAGATAATGTTCTTACTTTATTAGATAAGTTTATGAATGATTGTATCTCTAATTCTGATTCTTTATCTGGGTTGGAAAAAGAATCGTTCTATTTGAACTTAGTTTTGACATCAACCCTTATTGCTCAATCAATTCATCCAAAATATCCTGTCAATATGGAGTTGGAGAAATCTATCAAATCATTAGTTACTATTTGGTCACAAGCTTACGTGTTGTATTTCCATCCTCAAGTTTATAAACTTGAAACACATCAACCTGGGCATGTAAAACCAGTACAACCAGCTGATTTAAATGTGTATCGCATTAACGGAGACGCATCATCAGATATGAATATATTTTCTAATGAAATTAAGATTGAATATTTCAGTCCATCCGATCTCGTTTCCTATTTAAAACAATATACTATTATAACCGAATCGTCTTTTGATGAAAATAAGGCATATGATTTATTCTATCTGATTTGGACACTAACTTCTAACTTAGAATGCTATGTAAACTCCACAGAGTACTCGAAAGAATCGTATAAGCCTTTGTGGTTGCTCGTCAACCTATATTATAAGTTTTATAATTCATCGATGGCCAAAAATCCCGATACGGAAATTTGGAAGAAAGGATTCATCTTATTAACTTATTTTAGATTCCTCTATTTCTTTACTGATAACAATGATAAAGAATCATTCAAGGAATTGAATAGACTTTCGTATTTTTGGAAAGATAGGAGTTTGAAGAAACTATTCACTCATTTGGATCTTTATTCTAATACTTTGTTCCATTATCAAATTGTTAATGAACATTTGGATACCTACTCCTATGCTCAAATAGACTATATGAGTCCAGAAGCTATTGATGAGATCGTCCATCAATTGAATTTAGTAAAGATTAGATTGTTGATTGTTTTAGGTTGAGAATGTTATTAAGAAAGAAATCAAATTTGATTTAAATTGGTACAAGATATTATATCTAATTAAATCGTCTGACAACCATCGGAATCAGTATATATAAAATATCTTTAATATTTTATATAGACTTGAACAGTATTTAAAGGCTTATTTGAACAATCAATATCAAGTTTATGACAAATTGATATCAGATCCTTCGGAATTGGCTAATCAGTTCTTTGCTGATCAAGTTGGTAAGATTAAATCGGATCCATATGTTTTAAATCAACTCAATTCCATCTTTACCAATGAAGCAAATGAATTTTACAATAAACCAGAACCATTACCCTTTCTCTCCTATCTATTAAGTGAATGTGGTTATAATGGACATGCTTCATCGTCTTGTTTGTTGTACACTATTTCAATGGATGATAAGTTGAATATGAAAGTTCATGATAAGGATTATGTATTGAAATCTTTGGAAGATCAGAATAGGGTATTTAAAATCGCTTATAATTATTTGGTTGATAATGAGAAAGAATATTCGATTATTCAAAGCCCAAAAATGATGAATTCAGATTTCTTACATGTGATTAAGAATATTTTTATTGATAACCAAGTTAATTTTGAAGGTTCTTTCTTTGGTTTATATATGTTTTTAGGTTTGAAAGATATTATGAGTTTGGAAATTCAGGATTGGATTATTATTTCTAATGTGAGATTGAACTTGTTTCGAAATCATTATTGTCAATTTTATCAAATAACTGACTTCGATTGTTTGTTAAGACATTGTTTATTAGCTTTGGATTATACGGCTGCTATTAGTTTGTTGAAAATTCCATTCTTCATCGATAATGAATTAGTGTCGATCTTTATTAATTCTTTATTGGATTCAATTACTTTATGGCAGTTTATGGAACAGAAATTGCAAGATTATTCATTCACATTAGAAAACAAAGCCCTGTACCCACCATTTAATTGTGATGATTTAGTATGTATAATGAAGAACATAAAATGAATCGAATTGTTTCTTCTATCAATAGTGGACTCAATGGTAAATTGTTTCGATTATTTTATAACGATAACGAATTACAATATTTGGATTTATTTCGGTATTTTTTTGATGAATTTGATTCCAACATTGTCTTGATCAAAATCCTCTTACATAAAGGATTTGATCTACCCGATTGGCTTTTATTGAAATACGATGATGTTTATAATCAACATGAGATTCTTACCCTCTTTTATTCGTATGATCTTATTGAAGAAGCTTATGAGTTTTGCTTAATGATAGATTTAAAATCCTACATCTTATTTCAAGCATCTGATCTGACTTTTGTAGAGAACTTGGTAGATGAATTTGAATCGATTGGATTGGCGCAATTTTAAGGAATAAAAACAACGATTTATTGAACATTTAAGTCATTAAAGTAAGGATCTATATAAAATTAATTTCACAAAAGAAACGATCAAGAGCCTTTTCAGTTGATATTCGTTTCAGTGGATCAAATACAAAAAAGCTCTATAATTATATATCGATTTAGAGGATACTTTCAACAGATCAATACCGTCTTGATTTAGCTTTGGTATTAAATTTTCTAATGGTTGAGCATGGAATATTTCGAATGACTACAAAAGATAAAACCAAAAAACAAAAACTTTAAATTCTGGTAACAACGACCAACCTGGCCAAACCTCTTCATTAGGAGTACCTAATAGCTTATAGACAAATTAAAGACAATAAAATATTATGCATATAGAGATGAAATAAAAAGGATATTGAAAAATCTTATTCAATTGATCCATGACTGAATTACCGATAAAGATAGGTCTACCTAGCGCCATTTCTACAAAAACCATAAACATGATCTATAATTACCAGCAAAGATGCAACCAATAGACCAAATATCAATTGATGTACCATAACATTTCGAGCCTAATAGGACATCGGGTGAACGATACCATAACGTTACAACTTCATTAGAATAGGATCGGATTGGTATACCAAACACTCTAGCTAATCCAAAATCAGCTATTTTCAATTCCAATTTCTATCCATCAAGTTAGTGGATGAGTGTTACTTTGCTAATTAACAGATTCTGTGGCTTCAAATCCTAACAATAAATAAAATAATTGGCTACTCTATGTAAGACACGGTTATTATGACAATAATTTATTCCTTTCACTAATTGATACAACAAATACTGATATATTGAGGTGGAGTGGTAAGATACTTTGATGTGGAATGGTTCTAAATCATTGCAATTCACATCGATAAACTTTTTTAAATCCATCTCCCAGAACTCAAAAACTAATACTAACCTCATTTCAGTATATAAAATGTCTAACAATCTAAAATTCGCCAATTGAGTTTGGAGATGGTAGGTGTAAACTTAATGATATTCAAATGTCTTAATTCTTTCAATAAAGCTATTTCTCTAATTGCGGTACAAGGAATCTATAATAATATCAGGTATCAGCGATTTGTTATTAAATATTTAAATGGACTATACCCCTTCTTCTTCATTATCTAATCGAATTCTTTTTAATGCTACGAATTCACCAGTTTCTTTATTTTGCGCTTTATAAACAACACCATAGGTTCCTAACATGGACCAGTTCAATGATGTTTGTGAGTTACCTTCACCTAACTTTTCGATTTTCTATTTTTAAGAACGGGGTATTTTACTTGATATTTGTCCATGAATCAAAAAATTCTAGAATTCTAATTCCAAATGATCAAAACCTTATTCTGCTTCTTTTTAACCAAAAAACGTAAACAAAAATAAAACACTAATATCCGAGTGTTTCTACAATAAAATCTTTAAAGGCCCAAGTTATTTGAGCTATGATTGAATTATTAAAGTTTGAAAATATTTGATAGTTTCAAAATCTATATTGAAAATTTTATTAGGTCTCAGAAAAGTCGAGCCACATCTTTTTTTTGGTCTCTGGTTTAATTTCATTACCCAGTTTTTAAGCATCAAGTTTCTCAAATTCAATGTCACCAACAAACATACAAAAATGTATTGACCAACTAACCGACAACATAAAGGAAACCGAAAAGATTTCAATATTAAAGACTATAAAGAATAATATTATTGGTAATATAACGAATAAGAATTTATATATCGATTTCAACATTTTACCAAAGTTCCTTCGTTTTCATAGTTAATTTTATTTAGGCTCAAAGAAATACTTAAACAATATCAAGACAATAAAATACTTATTCAAACTATTTCTATTATTGGAAGTTTGTCTCTAGGTAATTCAAAGTTTGTTTCAATCTTTATTAGGCTCAGAAGAAGTTATGAAAGAGATTATCAAAAATGAATTTACTAATTTATTATTGAATCTTTTAAACCAAAACAAGTATGAATTAGCACTCATAGAAGTAGCAGCACGAACTTTAAGAATGATATTAAAATATGACATCGATTCGCATAACATTTTATATGAAGTATCCGAAATTTATTATTCTTTTTGGTTAGAATAATCAAATATTAAATTCTCTAATCGAATTATTAAGTCTCGGAAATCGCAACAAGAACGATCCCCAAGTTCATTATAATCTTTCCATTTCAGCATTAATAGCTGAAGTTTTTGGTTATTCATTATCTAATGAAGAAAACAAATCAATATTTATAAAGAAGAATGCCGCATTGCATTTATTAAATTTATTAATGTCAAAACATATAATAGTAATACCCTAATCATTATATTGAACTTTTTGTATTTAGGCTCAACAAAATGCATTGTTTGCGCTTTGTAATTTGTTTAAAGATTGTGAGTTAGGTTGTAATGCTTTTTTGGGTCATATTTGTATCTTTAATTACTTGATTTTTAGCTGAAACAGGAATCAAATCATTAGATATCTTACTTGAGAGATTAAACTCGCACGATAAACGAGTCAGATTATTAACTTGTTCTTGGTATCACTAATATTTACTTTTAAACATTTTAGTTTGACAAATTTGTATAGAATGAACTCCTTTGCACAAGAAAAAGAGAAAATAACATTACTTATACTCCCGAACTTAATCAATCTGCTTAGATCAACGGTTCCTTTGAGATCAGAAACTGCTTTAGTTCTTGGTAATCACTAAAAATATATGTTTTTAGGTTCTTTAGTTAAAGAGAGTGAAGAACTCCAAAAGGCTTCTGGTGAAGCTGATGCTATTTCAAGTTTAGCTGAAATTATTGTTAATTCAGTTAAAGATGCAGAAAATGAAGATGATAGCGATTGTGATTATAAAAGTAAGAGTGATATTTCTTTATTGGAAGTAAACATAGTTGTTTTATAATTTTGTAGAACTCATTAATTGCATTGGCTTCTATTTGTTCTTTGACTGAAGAATGTCGTAAAAAAGTATTACTATTGTATTTATTAATCCTTTAGGTGATTGAAGCTAATGTTCTCCCTCAAATTGTACAATCAATGTCTTATCCAAATGTCGGTGTAAGAGCTGCTGCTTGTGAATGTACTAGAAGTTTGTCGAGAAGTGTTAAGAATTTAAAGACCAGTTTAGTTGATGCAGGTGTGGCTATACCTATTTTTAATGTAAACCTAAGATTATTTATGTTTAGTTACTATCCGATGATTCACTTAGAGTACAAGCTCTTGCTTCTGCTACTTTGTGTAATATCGTTTTGGATTTTTCGCCTATGAAAAAAGTTTCTCGTTTTTTTTGATTTTCTAGGTCGTTATTGAAAACGGTGGTACCAAAAGATTGGTTTATTTGGTTAATTCTATGGATCATCATTTGAGATTGAATTCTATTTGGGCGCTTAAGAATTTATTGTTTCAAGCTTCATCTGAAATCAAAAAATTGGTTATGGATGAATTGACTTATCCTCAAGTCATATTGTATACCATTTTCCTAAATTTTAGGTTGTTAAGTGATCCAGAGACGCCTATACAAGAACAAGTTCTTTCGATGTTAAGAAACTTATCTTGCGGAAAAGAAGAGGTAATATTAAATTTAATCTTTTTCAGGATATTGAAGCAATGTTGAGTGGAATCGGATATAAGAAATTTTTAAGAATTTTGGAAGAAAAGCTTCAAATGGAAGACGATGATATAATTCTTCAAGTAAATTATAAAATTGATCCCTAGGTTTTATATTTGATCGTCAATATTGCAATTGGAAATCAAAAACATCAATCATTTTTAATTAACTCGACTGTTATCCTTGATCACATAAACAAGAATATGGTAAAATACTACCGATTTTTATATAATATAGACTCATGAAAAGGCATCCATAAGAGTAGCTTCAGTTTGGTGTATAATCAATTTGACTTGGGTTGAAGATAATCAACCAGGTATTCAATAAAAACAATGTTTTAGGTGCAGTTGAAAGAATACAGAAGCTTAGAAGACTTGGTTTTGAAGACAGGCTCAATGTTTTAACTCAAGATGAAGATTTAGACGTTAGAGATCGAGCTAAAACGGCGCTGAATCATTTTGCTACGGATAATCAGGTCCCTAATTATTTTACCAGTACTTATAATGCCCCTACTCAGGATATGGATGTTACAAATGAGGCTTCGAATTTGGTTGATGTCAATGAAGATAGTCCTTATTCGCTTTAAGTTTGCATTTTTAATTTAAACATTTCTCAATATTTACAAACAAAGCTTTTTGGTTTGTTTTCGTTTTCGTTTTCAAAAAAATTCATGGATTTACTCAATGATAAAGAACAGCTGCTTGAAGAATATAAATTGTTGTTGAAGAATATTAACAAAGTATTACAAAATACGTTAATATTATAGTCGAATGAATTATTGCAAGAAATCAACACTAAAAGTGTACCAAGTTTAAATGATAAATTACGAAAAGCAGAACGAAATTTAGGTTTAGTATACACTCTATTCAAATCTTCAGTATACAAAGAGAACAGACCAACGGAATAAAACACACCTTTTTAAAAATAAAAAATTCTTTTAATTTATTATTCACCGAAAAGTCTCTGAACTCTTTTCAATACTGAATCTTTGCTAGGATCTAAAAAATTCAAAATTATCAAAAAGGAAAACCGTATGGATGGTCTTTAGATGGAATTTCTAACACGGCAGGGAAAGCACTTTGATAACCGTCGATTAATTGACGAATATCATCAGCAATCTAAAAAGAAGCGAATTATAACAAAAATAAGAATACATGTTGATTAATTAATAAAATGGCAATATCTTTTCGTTTTGTAAAATCATGAAAATGTTGTTCCAAAGTTTCCAAAGAAGTTTCTATCATAAATAAAGATATAAATGAAATTACTTTGGTCAACAACCAAGAAATTACCTTCTTTCTTGCTATCGACATGACCAACTCCTGCAAGTAAAAAACCAGTTACAGTATGCTATATATATTTTCATTATTGTGATACTTCATCTCCTATTATTGCGATAAGGTTTCGGTCTTTATATGCTTGTGCTTGTGCGTCTCCCATTTGAAATTAAAACGTAATCTTTAACGTTAAAATGGAAATTAACAAGACCAAGATCATAAATTTGGAATTATGAAAAATATGACCGATGTTTATTTGATAATAACTTTACAAGGTCTCAATCTTTTATTTATTTGGAAAATACCAAATTTTGATTTTACTGATCAATTAATTGTGAGATCACAATGAAAACGTTAAATACAGAACAATTTGGATGTAAAATATTGGTCTGTACTTAAATTTAATTATGTTAAAGGGGCTGATTAAAGTAAAATCTTATATAAATATAAAAGCTACTAAGCAAAAAGTAAAAAATGTATATTAAAGATGGAAGGAATATAAAATACTATGCAAACCCTATAAACCAAAATACAAGAGTAAAAACGTATGAATATGAACTTATAGTAACTCCAAATACAACCAGTGAAATTAAAAGGATGATTATAAGAGAAATACAACGAAAGCATAATAAGGAAGTATTTAAAAATGCGATTCCAATATTCAAAGGAAATAACATTATAATTTCAAGTATTCGATTCCCATTTTATAATGCTATCTCTATAAGACTTCCCAATCCTATTAAATCAGAATCTGATTTCTTTACTGTCAAGTTGGTCGAATTAGATGAAAAAGATAAGTATAGATCGGAACCAAAAAGGATAGAGTCTAGATCAAATATTATTAGTCCATCTCTGGAAATAAACACTACAATTCCACTTAGTACTATTATTGTTGGGTTATTGAAGATAAATGATGTGAAAATACTCAATAAAGGCTTAACATCAGATGAAAGGACCTTGATTATAAATTCGTTTAGAGGTAAAATATTTAGATTAACTCACAGAAAACCTTCGATTCATCAAATGTTTTCTAATATAACCAGAAAGTCTTGTAATCACATCTCTTTTATTTATGATGGTGAGAAGAAAAAAGTTATTGATCATTTTTTGGAAAAATATAATTATCATGTCAAGATAGACTTCCTTCCTTGCGTTACTTCTGCTAATGGTTGTTTATATCCTATAGAATTGTGCGAAATGTACATTAGATATTGATATGATTTATCTTTTATCATATGTATTAAATTTGTTGATTGCTTTTGATTTTGCAAGATCACATTGATGATTCTACACTAGCCTGGTTTAAAGTCCCTTGATGATTTTTAGGAAAGCGTTCTACGCATAAAGATCCATTAAAAACTATGACTTTTATATCTTCTTAGAGACTGATGTGGTCGATCGAGAAAGAAACAATGTGTTTCTTCACTTTGTAAAGAAAAATCGATCAAAAAATATAAATAAATCTTATCTATTTTCAAACTTCTATCTTTAAGATATAATTTTGAGTTTTTATATCTTTTACTCGTTTGGCATAGTTCAAGATTAGGACAGATATCTTAAAGCAAGCATAATAGAAGTGTCTCCAAGCCCTAACATATCCTTATTGGAGAATTAACCAATCAGCTCATAAGTAAATGCAGGCTACAAGCAGCTTACCGATATCTAATAAAGGCAAGAAAGATAAGAATTAATTTATATAAATTCCATTATAAAAATGTACCACACCATTTACAAGAGTTACTACAAATCCAGTATCGTATATTATAATCGAGCTGTCTTGAGTTTGTATCGAAGCAGAGAAAGATTGATCAAAATTAGCTAATTCAATAAAACCGACCCAATCATCTAACACCAACTTCTCAACAACCTAATAAAGAATAAGTCGAGAAGTAAATACTTTATTAAGATGATAAAATTTGATTACATTAGTATTACCAATGCAAATAAGCATATCCGTATCTTGAGATTCTAATCCTAATGGTCGATATCGTATTATTCGTGTTAATTCCATCTCTGTATTAAATAGAAAAATAGGCTACAAAAATATTCAATCTCTTATAAGGTTACTTTGAAATTGACTAACTTATAAACTTCGCCAGACGGAGAGGAACATAATATATCAGATTGATTAAAAGTTGTAAAATTGCATTCGCAAGTCTATAAACCTTATAAAAATATCTAGGTGTTACGTTGGTTATTAGTACAGGAAATTTAAATGAAAATAACTGTTTCTGGCCGAAAAAGCAATAAACAAATTTCGATTTGTTAGTAATCAATAAATAATCTCTTCCTTGCAATTTTATATTTGTAATTGAACTAATAGCACTATTCATCTTACCTAAACAAATTGATAAATCATGATATACCTTTTATTTCAGCCCCGTCTTGTTGGATGTTGCTTTCTTCGATATAAGTAGCCCATAATTTCGTACGAAGATCAAATGAGAATATCATTCCCCTGGAGTCACCACCTATAACTTTCGATACTTCATCTAAAAATTCACTTCATGAGTGTGTACCAATCTTACTAACTTGGCATAGAGTTGTTATCGGATGAGGATATTCTATTTTTGAAATCAATTTATTATCCTCCAAAATGGAAATTAAACCATCGCCATCACCAATTATAATATTCTGTTTATGAAAGCCACTAATATCACATATACCCATGGTGGTTATAGGGCCTATTTTGCATTCTATTTCTTCTTGAAACTAAAATTTTGGTGATTAGGCTTACTTTCTTGTCTTGATATTGCAATATTGTACCTTCTGGTGTTCCTATTATTAAATTGTTACTTTTATATTGAATGCTATTTATTTTGTTGGAGAGTTCGAGTCTCTTATTCAAATTCAGTTTTAGCTTGCTCATTACAAGAAATTTTGGTGATGTGAATTTTTAATACTTTGTAAGAAAACATTTAGAAAGCCAATAAATCAAATTAATAAGTATATATTATGGATAAAAATGAATTTAATAGATACTTTAACAATTGATAAAGACTTAATTCAATAAAAATAAAATTCGGGGTAAAAACCTTTATGGTTTTTAATTGAACTATAATCTGGGGATGTCTGCTCGAGGCCAGTCCGAAGTCTGAGAGGTTATATCCGTAGCCCAATTTTATTTCCAGTGTCCGAGGTCGGGACTTATTCTAATTAGATGATTATTGCCGATAAATATATAAAAAATTAATGAAAATCATATATTTTTACCTAATTTCTTAAAATTACTATACATTTTGTACTAAAATTTAATTTCTCAAATAAAAATAATATTTTCCGCTTTACAAAGATGTTTAAAAGCATGTTCTTCCTTTAGAAATCTGTACAATGCGACCACTTCCCTTAAAAGTTTTAATGCAGATGGAACAGATAAATAGGCAGATATTGTAGGTCTTCAAATATAATTATTATAACATTAAAGTGTATTTATGATTCTAAGCAATATTTTTCAAAATCGATTATATATTATTCATTGGATGAGAATTGGCTAGGTTTATTGCAGTAAAAATACTATATACACTTGAATCTTATCTAATGTAACATTCGCAATTAATAATACTTTGAAAATTATCTATTTCTAAAATCAGCAAATATCGATTTTTCATTAAATTACCACCGTCAAATATAACCAAACAAAGATGACATATGCTGTGAAATGCCCATAAATTCTCAAAAATTGACTCAGGCGGAACCTCAGACAAGATACCTTGTACAGTAGCGATCAAAAATATCCCAATGATTTCTTAAAAAAAGAAAAATGCAACTTCTCTAAAAGTTTAATATAAAATAACTAACAATATTAGATTGTTTTGTAGTTCTTGGTTTGAATTATTGATTTATTTTGTAAAATATTGGGTTTTATATTAATTTTCCTTCTAAAATCAAGTTACTAATATGTGGTGAAAAAAATTGCAACTTTTTTAAATCGAGCATAAATATTGAAAAATAACAATTTGTAATCCAAAAATATTAAATTATGGAGTTCCGAGTATAAATATTGATTTTTATGCATTCTATAATTATTAATAGAGTTTTAACTATGATGAAAATATGATTTATGGTGAGAAAGTTTAGAACTAAAATTAAGAAAATATACAAATTTGACTCAATAAAACAGACAATAAACACTCGAAATAAATAAAAAGATATAGAAATAAACCTTTAGGTATGAATATTATTTTACAATTCATATAATTTGTTTTTGTATTTTTAGAATAGTTTTATGTGAAAAACCTATCGATTACTACTTTATATAAAAGTTGTATTTTGGCTACTTAAAAGAAGTCATTATATTGCGATAAGTGAAAGAGTAGGGAACAAAATAATTAAATAATATAAATGTATTATTTTTATTTTCAATTTATTTTACATACATTTCATAATGCTCGATTTAAAAAAGTTGCAATTTTTTTTACCACATATTAGTAATTTTTTCATCAGGACATTTTTGCAACACACAAAAAATTCTTTAAGCATATAAAAAAGTCAAAACTTAAATTCACTTTTTCAGGTAAGAACTCCATATTAATAATTTAAAGAAGAAACCAAAATGATTCCTATCTCTGCAACTAAGATAAATAAAATAATTTTGAAAGCTAAAGCAAGGCTTTTCTATGAGATCAATTAAAAAAAGTTGGTGTAAGCAAATCAGCAATAAGCCGTATTAAGGAGGGAGTTCAGCAATATCAATCAAAAAAAGGACGGGTAAGTAAGCTTTCTTCCACTGATAAAAATCGAATCCGTAAAATAATTGCTGTGCCGGCTCTTGTTAGGTACGCACGTCCCGAGTCCCGTTTCATGAGATCATCGGCAACACATAGATTCTTGTTGCTAGCCCCTATAAAATCTGATACACCCGTCTCGGTAGCTTTCCAGCCCACCCTCTTGATACAGCGTCAGGAACTGGTTCCAGTTCATTTTGCAGAATTTCATTAAATACAATCTTATTCTCATCTTCTTTACCTTCTTTAATACAATGGTCATCTTTATTTACCATTTCAGAATAACAGCCAATCATCGTACGAGTAGACTCAACAGATTTGGAAACTTCGGTCCGGTCCGGTTTATCGGTCCGCGACGCGCCATAGGTAGCATCCATCAGCATAACCTGTCCTAATCCCACACAATATTACTGTATGTGTTGATATACTGGAAGAACCTTAGTTTCAGGCAGGATGGATATTTCGGTATAATAAGCTGAACCAAAAACAGAATGATGGTAGCATTCCCGCATCTGTAACGCATGAACTCCTTGCGAAAGGTTTCTCGTACGATCGGGTCTTGAACACCAAGTCCACATTCCACCCAGAATAGACATTGTTCATCTACAGATTTTTTTAAGATCTCGATTTGATCAAGATCATTTATGTTCAATATTAGATTGGAATAGTTCTTCAAAAGCTCCAAATCATAGGCCAGATTCCAGGTACTTGGTAGGATTGGTCTAGCTGCAAAAGCTATCAGTTGTTTCACGTTGTAGTTGTTCTCTTCTTTATCAGTTATTTTATTCTTGTTCATAATAAAATTGGTCTGATCAATTTCAAAATAAAAAAAGGATTTTTTAATTAAAATTAATTTCAGGAATAAGTACGCCACCAGTCCAAGTCACTGTGCACACCATCATCAATTAGGCTGACCAGTACGCTACTCAATTCCATCATAACAACTAGCCCGTCGCTCTCCTGGTACCTTTCAGGAGCATAGCCACACTTCCTTAATCGCTCCACCATCACTTCCATAAGATGAAAGTTGTCGGTATAGTTGACCGTCAACATACTTTTCTGTACTAGAGTTTGCACTACTACAATATAATTTCTATATTGCTTTGAAGATTCTAAAGTTGGAAGCAGCAATTCTTCCACCGTATTGAATCTTAATTCGACATTTTCAATCTCTTTTCGTACGAGCTTCA
The DNA here is from genome assembly GCA_002738285.1 of Holacanthella duospinosa. NCBI lineage: Eukaryota > Metazoa > Arthropoda > Collembola > Poduromorpha > Neanuridae > Holacanthella > Holacanthella duospinosa. The sequence continues at coordinate 249 of NIPM01000879.1, read as the reverse complement.
TCTTCAGAGAACTTCCGTTACCAGCAAATTCAACTTGGCTAATTGATTTCGAGACTTCCTCAACTTCACCATTACTTCTTGTTAATTGTTCGCGAAGTTAAAGATTGCTGGCTGCTACTACAAAACCTTTGTTAGCTACGACTTCGTACGAGAAGTAACACTCTTTCGATATGTTCACGGCCTTCTCATTAGTGTTAGTAGTCTGCTTGTGCGTTTTTGTGAATTTGAATTACGAATTAATCGGGAATT
>NIPM01000878.1:0-40216 GCA_002738285.1 Holacanthella duospinosa | reverse complement strand
TTTAAGTATTTATTAGCTTTTTTGTCTTCTCGAAAAGAATAGAACTATCTTTCGAAAATTTTGTCCCATATTTTTGAAACATTATTATATTCTAATTGGTCGAGAAATTTTAGTTTCTTGAATGCATAAAATAGTAAGAATGAAAATAAATTTATGTATTTATCAACTTTACTATCCACAAAATATCTCTTAGCTATATTTCATTCCATTTTAGTTGCTTCCTCAACGTATTTTCACTATGATGCACTAATATTCTAGAACTATAAACGAGGCTTCAAAAATTTTGTCCCATATGGGACAAAATTTTTGAAACATAATTCTATTCTAATTGATCGAGAAATTTTAGTTTCTTGAATGAATAAAATAGTAAGAATGAAAAAAATTTATGTATTTACTAATCATAAAACATCTCTTGGCTATATTTCTTGCCATTTTAATTGTTTCCTCAACCAATTTTCACTATGATGCACTAATATTCTAGAACTATAACCGAGGCTTCGAAAATTTTGTCCCATATTTCAGAATTATTGTTCCATAATTGCAAAAAATTATTCTAACCGGCAAAGGGTTAAAGCAAGTTCGTTAATTCTTGTTTCAATTTTCTTCAATGTTCTTCTTGTCATACCAAATAAGCCTTAATACCTTTTGCTAAGGATTTGAAATAAAAATGAACCATTTAGCGGAATTTTAGAATGTTCTAGAATGAAAATTTTGTAAATTTGAAAAATTCGTCAAAACACTGAATCACCTACTTTCAACTTTGAGCAATCATATCTCTATCAATATTTAAAATATATCTATAATAGTTGGATATGTTATAGACAAAGGCTGTATCTATCTACCATATGAATATTAGCTTGCTCGAAGTCCTATTCATTCATGAATTACCATTTAAATTCGAATTTCCCAAACACTGAATCACTTTCGACGGTCAGTGTATAAGATCAATCTTGCGCTTCCAAATAATTTACAGGAACTTTGCTTTTCTTAACATCTTCTATGCTCGATATTATTAGAGTTATAATCTCTATATCTATATGGCACTTTATTTTCGTTCAGAGTAGTCCACATTTTACATATTAAATAATTGGTTAATTAAGAATGAGAATGATCTAGATTCATTAAAAATTTGGTTGAATTAAGAAGAGAATCAAAAAGGGAACTCTGAACGAAAATAAAGTGCCATAAATTTGAAAATCTGCGTGTGTTATCGAACTCCTCCTTTAGTTTCTAACTAATAATTTTGAAACTTTAAACATAGATTAAGATATATTGCAGGGGTGCAGGTTACTATTTATCTTTTTTAAATAGGCCTTCTAGGCTCTACAAATCGATGTTTTAGTGATACAAAGGCTAAAAGAATAACTTTTTGACCAATAAAAATCACCATCTTGATTATGATTCTTGATCTTAATAAAAGTTTTGTATTTTTAAAATATAGAATCTAAAGATATTAAAGACATCAATTTAGCTATTAAAAAGAAGTAAGAATATCAATTAAAAAAGTAGACATCTAATCAATTTTCAATGAATTTGTATTCTTTTAACTAATTATATAGATTTTAAATATAGAATAGATTATAATTAATGAAGAAAGTAAGAAGTGAGTATATCAAGACAATAAGAAAAGATTATATCAAAGTAATTTATTTAAATTAAGAATTAATCTTGGTAGTAAAATTTGATCAAACAATCAATTCAATATTGAAATTAAAACTTATTATTAAATAATATTATTCTTTTAGCTACAATTTATCATCTTTTTAAGTAAAAAATAATATATCATGTAACACTAAAATAAAATATTACAAATTACTTATTATTTGCTTGATTTAGCAATCTTTTCAAAAAGATTAAGCTTAGAGATAAAAGAAAAGTTAAATAGCAGCTAATATAATCAACCTATCTTTTATTACCAATTTGTTCTACTTTTAAATTTTTATCAAATTTGTTTACAAAATTTTATATTTTATACGAATTCCTTTTATTACAAATGACCATCCATTTGAATTCAAAAGATTACAGTTTCCGATTTCTTTAGCTTTTGCTATGTCAATAAATAAAATTCAAGGCCAAACACTAAAGGTTGTAGGAATAAGTTTAGATAATCACTGCTTTTCTCATGGTCAGTTGTATGTAGCATGCTCACGAGTTGGAAATCCAAATAATTTGTTCATTTTAGCAGCTGGTGGAAAAACAAAAAATATAGTATATTCTAGAGCTCTTCAATAAATAAAATATTAAAATCAAAATTTTGATTTATAAAACCATTTTTATATATAAAATAAAATATATGTGGTGCGAAGCACCACCGTGCAGCTAGTATTATATAAAAGTTGTTTTCATCCTATTAATTTCTTTTATACAAATTACTCGGGATATATTCCGAGCCCGACCCAAAGGGTTTATACAGTGTCGGCCAAAATCGTTCCAATGTTTTTGAAATCAAACAAAAAATTGAAAACTCTGAGAACATTTGATGAAAAAATCTAAAATTAATAAAATATATTCATTATCAATAAATGTATATTCTATCAAATTATTATATTGAATATTAAATAAATTACAATAAAAATAAAATTCCATTTATTGGAACGATTTTGACCCTAACTTGAAAAAAATACAAAAAACCTCATAAAATTATAATCAGAAATTTTTTTATGAAAATTATAGATAAGATGAAGGAGATATCGGATACAAAAAACAGTGAAATTATTCAATTTTTAGTTGCTGGTGAATCATATGACAAAATATCAAGAAAATATGGTGTTAGTAAGAGCACAGCTTATAGAATTGCTATCAAAAACAATTTAAACAAAGTTAATAAATTAATGAATCCTGCAGGGCGTTCAATAAAGTTAAATGAAAGAAATGAAAGAACTATTGCGCGAATCATTAAATCTGGAGAATGTACCACCAACGTAGAAGTATCCAGATATTTATTTAAAAATCTCCAAATGAAGATAAGTTCTTCTTCAATTAAAAGGCTTTTACGTAGAATAGGTATGAAGTCCGCTAGAAAAGTCAAGAAACCGTATCTAAGTCAAAAAAATCACAAAGAAAGATATGAGTTTGCTAAAAGGTATAGAAATTGGACCGTAGAATATCGGAAGCATGTGGTTTAGTCTGATGAAACTAAAATAAATAGATTTGGTAGCGATAGGCTAAGATGGTGTTAGAAATCTAAAGAAAAAATGCTTAAATCTAGATATGTAGACCCTAAATTAAAGTTTGGAGGGGGTTCTATCATGATATGGGGCTTCATGACTCAATTTGGACCCGGCCTGATAACAAGAATTAACGGGACATTAGATTCAGATTTATATTGCGATATTTTAGGCGATGAATTGCTCAAGACATTAGATTATTATGAAATCTCTATAACTGATATGATTTACCAACACGATAATGACCCCAAACATACATCAAAAAAAACAAAAAAACGCTTGTTAGATCTCAATATCAAGGTGCTCGATTGGCCAGCACAGTCTCCGGACTTAAATCCAATCGAGCACCTTTGGATGCAGCTTAAACTCGATCTTTTTAGGTATGATGATACTGCTAGTGGAGTATTGCAATTATGGAATAGAGTTCAAGAAAAATGGAATGCTATTGATAAAGAAACATATTTAAAGTTGATTATGAGCATGCCTAATAGAATTGAGCAAGTTTTTAAGGTTAAAGGTGGCTATACAAAATATTAAAATAGTTGGGGTCAAAATCTTTCCAATAAATAGACTTTTATTTTTATTGTAATTTATTTAATATTCAATATATTAATTTGATAGAATATACATTTATTGATAATGTATATGTTTTATTAATTTTGGATTTTTTCATCAAATATTCTTAGTTATTCAATTTTTTGTTTGATTTCAAAAACATTGGAACGATTTTGGCCGACACTTTATAGTGCATATTTTTACATTAAATATTGAAAATTTTGAGATATATGAATCAAAATGTCATAAACTAATGATTATATAAAGAATATTGCCTAAAAATAATTGAATCGAAATTTTTTTGAAAAAATATGTCTTTAAAATTTTGAAAAAAGTCTAAATTTTAAACTCGAAACGATTCAGGGTTAAACCTCGGGTGTCAAGTCGGGTTTTTAGCATCGAGATTTAGGTTCAGGTCATATCACAGTTCATAGAGGTCTATACTTTAAAAAGTTGGTGGTAAGTGGAGACAATTAACTTTTGATTGAGTTGGTAGTAAAAAAGACAGTAAGATGGAAAAAGATCCAACTATATTCTCTGTGTTTATTTGGATTTATCGATGTTTGGGTAAGGGTGTAAACATACTTCTAACTGGAGCATACAATCAAAACAATAAATGTAGTACCGGTTATCTTACGGATTTATTATACTGGATTAAATAGATGGATGTAAATGTCTTTATAATTCTTTATAGTGATCTTACTTATTTTTCAATAAATCTGTTTTCAAAAAGATAAGTTTAGTAATATTAGGATTACAATCGTTATTTTTTTAAAATACAGCTTTAAAGCTTGTTATAAAAATCTTTAAGTTAGATTAAATAAAGGCTTAAAATAATAAAATGTGTATAAAAAATATTTTTAGTAAACATTTTGATTAGAGCACTGCTCTTGAAATTTCAAAAAAACAACCAAATTTTTTCATATGTATAAATGATTTAAATATACTTAAGCTTTTAGTTATATGACATAAAAATCAATAATAGATATATTTTTTACTTTAATATGGATTTTAAAGCCATTGCAATACGAGATTATTTATAATAAGTTTTTTTATAATAAAGCTAGTGGCCAAAGAAAATTTTCAAAAGATAAACAAAACAATCGAGGAATATATAAATATAAAAGAAAAAGTAATTAAATTCATATGCTATTTTTAATATTTGTTAATTCCTCAATAGCTTTTTTCCCAGCTATTAAACGTGCTAGAATGACTGGAGATGATAGTAGTATTGCAGAGAAGGCCCGTGAATTTGATTTAAAGCATGGAAGTATTACACAATTTAGTTATATTTATAGAACAAAAATTAGAATGTGTATTAGAAAAGGTCACATTTAGAAAAGTAAAACTTTTTTATAAACAAGTTACTCTTCTTTCTAATTACGGTAACTGCATCCTAATCTTTTAGTGTATGATGCACCGGATGTAATGGAGTTTTTGAGAGCTGATCTTCGCTACAATAATGATCAAATGCCTGTGGTAAACAAGGCCAATCCTTCCCAAGGGCATAGCCCATATTTGGCTTATTCTGCTGCTATAATGTGCAAAGAAAAGTATAGTTTTACATCCAGTTATATTCTTGAAAAAGTAAATGCTGATATTGAGGGTGAAATAAATATAGATGAATTTAGAAGACTGCTAAACATTTATAAAGGCAGATGGTTAGACAAGGTCACAGAAGAAGCCCTAGCTAATGATTCTTTAGATTCTTTTATCAGAGACACTATCTTTGATAATTTAGATGTACATGGATCATATGAGAATTTCACACCTGAAGTACAGAGAGCAATCAAATATTTATGTACTGGTATAATTGATGTCTGTCCAATAGATACCTTTTTTAGAGAAAGGCAAATAAAAATGCAAAGAATCGTTAGAGTAGAATCCGAGAGATGTGAAATTGAAGCCATGTTTTATGGTCTAAAAGATGTTTTTGTTAACCTTGTAGAAGTGGATTTATATCTCAATAATAATAATTGGATTGTTTGATATTGGACTTTCCATTAAATCATCTTGCCTTTTTTATGATCTATATTTTTGTAAATGAAGCTTTTATTCTGGCCGTTATAGGTTATCAATCCAAGTATATACCAGCTATATTTTTTGAACCTCAGATTATTGTTAAAAACTTTGAGATTTTATATTATTCAAATACGTCTAAAATACATTCAGTTTTCCTGGAAATTTAATCTTCTAAGAAAAAAGGTTTTATATGCTGTCCATAAAATTAGGATTTTACTATATGTCATGGTATATACCAAGTATAAAAAATGAAGCTTTGAACTTATTAATCGTTGATGTGGAAATTTCTTTTTTGAAAAAACTTGTCGAGAAACGTAAACTAAAATACTACCATGCTATAAATTGTATATAATTTTAGGAAAGAGTTTCAACTTAAATAATATAAAGTGGGAATTTATATTTTTGTATCATTGTTAGACGTCGACACGGATGCGGATATGGATATTCATGGATATTTAAAATTTGTATCGGGATATCCGCGGATATGGTGTATATATCCATGGATATTAAAACTTTCTGTTCGGATATGTCACGTGATATTCACGAATATTATAGGCCATATCCGCGGATAACCATGGATATATAATGTGTGGATAATAAAAATGGCAGAACTTTAAAAGTAAGGAAATATAATAAATATTTCATATTTTCCTAAAAAATTTGTAGCGTAAGTATTCGGAATCAAAGGCATATACTAGGTCGTTTCACTTCACCTGCCGCAGTTTGAACATTAATATCAGAAAGTATAATTAAGCTATAATAAAATCCAAATATTTTTATTAACTAGTAGTCACCACCTTTATCAATGACATCTTGCCATATCTCTGGCAATCGTTTTACGCTAGTAAATTTTCCATTTTCATTAAGGTCTTGAATTATGAACTTAATGTCTGCTTTCAGCAAATTCATGTCATTATATAGTTTCCCACGAAGAGGATCTTTAATTTGATTAAACTCAACAATGTCTGGTGGACTCATATCTGGTTAATATGGACTATGTTGTAACCTAGACCATTTTTTTCTTGAAATAACTGCTGAACCAGTTTATGCCGATGTGGAGCGGCATTATCATGAAGGACTATAGGTCTTCCTATCATAATATCAGCAGCCCATTTGGTCACATTTCTTTCTAGAAAGTCATGATAACGCTGTCCGTTCGTGGTTTGATTTTTATCCATAGTCTCCCAAAACTTAACACCATCAAAGTCCATTCCGATAACTAATAAGATTTTGCTTTTAGTAACCTTGTCGCATACTAGATTTCCTGCCGAAGTACCTGGTTGTACCCATGCCATGGCCTGTGTTCGTGTTGGTGGATTATACTTAGCAACCCAACTTTCATCAATGGCGATGATAGAATGCAACAGTCTTGGATGACAAGCGAGACGATTTAAATTGTTTTGGGCTGAATCAATTCGAGCTAACTTCTGTTCTTCAGTTAAAAAATGAGGAACCCAATTTGCAAATTTCTTGACTAATCCAAGATCTTGCGTTAAAATAAGCCAAATTGTAAATTTGTTTGAATCTAAACGGTCAGCTAGAATCTGTGTTGACTGACGTCTATTATCATCTAGAGCTTTTTTTTCACTTGTTCGAACAGTTCTAAAGTTCTAGCGCTTGTTTGATGACCCCCTCCATGTTGACTTTTTACTTCATATCTTCCAGACTTGAACTTTCCAACCCAGTCTCTTACGCTTCTTTGACTATATGCCTTTGGCCCTAAAAGTTTCTTCAGACGTCGATGGATTTCTGCAGTAGTAAGTCCTTCAATTACGCCAAATTTGATAAAAACTCGCTGCTCTTGATCACTTATTGAAGAAATTATTTTTTGGTTCTCTATGGCTGAACAAAAAAAGAAAATGATTACATAATATGACTTTTATATAACCAAGCCTTATGAAAATCTATGGGCTTCGTTTTAATTAATGTAGCTATTTGGTACTTATTGATCAAACTGCGGCGGGTGCAAGTGAAAAGACCTAGTATAATTAATTGTATTAGATTTGTACTTTAATAAAAAGTCAACTTATTATTACATTTCAAAAGATCAAATGAAAAAATAGTTGCGCAATTTTTAAAACAAAATCCTGAAATGGACAAATCAAATGCTGTTAAACAACTTGAAATGTACGGTTTAAAAAGAAGAATGATTTATACTCAAATAGAAAACTATGAAGAATTCGGGAACAAGGAAAGGAAGGTCGGATCTGGATGTAAAATTGAACAATCGAAAAAACAAATCTTATCAAAACTAAAGAGAGAAGTAATAGAAAGGAGTATAAAATTTATCGTTACTTGGGAAGAAAAGTGGGTGTTCACCATAAAGCAGCAAACAATACCTAAAAGTGTTAGGGATAACTAAAAAGACAAGAAAAATAGTACCTAAAGTATCTCAATCCCAAAAAAGAGGCAAAAAAGAAGACTAAGGCAATTTGTTTCAGAAATTCTCCTAACAGAAAATTCACCAAAAATTGTGATGGATGATGAGTCATATTTTACTTTAGAAGGAACAAATTCAAGCCAGGGTATTACTATAGTATAAAAGAAACTAATGTCAGAAAAACGCTGTCTATAATTCCCAAGGATAGTTTTCTTTATAGCTAATTGTTTGGATTTCGATTTCGGAAAACGAAATATCCGAGCCCGTAATCTTTAAATCGGAAAAAACAATAACAAGCAAAGTTTATAGCAAAAAATGCCTACCAAAAGTTGAAAATTTTCTTGATAAATGCCATAATGATGATATCACCATTTTTGGCCTGTTTTGGCTACAGCTCACTATTCAGGTTTTACAAAACAAAAAATGGCTGATTTGGAAATCGGGGTTTTACCAAAACTCTATAATCCTCCGAATTTTCCCCAAATCAGGCTAATAGAAAAATTTTGGGCATTTTTGAAGAAAATATATATTCTAGAGGCCATGTATTCAAAGATCTTAAAGAACTCGAAAATAGAATAAGATATGTATTGAAAACAGAAGATTTTTCCGGGTTTAAAAGATCGATGAAAGATTTACCCGAAAAGTTGAAAAAAGCGAATAAAATTGAACTAGAAAAAATCAAATAGTTTATTTAAACATATATTTTTTAATAAAATTTTCTTTTTATGGATTTTATTTAAATCCTTATTAATTTTCGATACAATCTTGTGCCAGTTTTATTATCCACACATTACTATTTTTAGAATTATAATATACTAAAACTATAGATGTACACTAAATAGGTGCACAAATTATCATAAGCATTTCTACTGCTTTTTTATATAAAAATCTGGTTTAATTTAACTTTAATAAATAGAAAAAATATTTACAATAATATTCTATAATTTAATAATCATCTTATCCATGCTACTAGGGCAAAAATGAGTTGCATCCAAAAGAGGCGATAGATGTTGACACGGATGTTTAAATTTTGTATCCGGATATCCGCGGATATGGCGTATCATATTCATGGATATCCATATCCGTGCCGACGTCTAATCATTGTTCTAAAATTTATGAATTGTTAGAGATCATTGGCATTAACCTTAATCGTAGGTACTTTAAACAGATCAGAGAAAATATTGATAGAGATATGATTACTCAAAGTTGAAAGTAGGTAATTCAGTGTTTTGACGAATTTTTTAAATTTACAAAATTTTCATTCTAGAACATTCTAAAATACCGCAAAATTGTTCATTTTTATTTCAAATCCTTAGCAGAAGGTATTAAGGCTTATTTGGTATGATAAGAAGAACATTGAAGAAAATTGAAACAAGAATTAAAGAACTTGCTTTAAATGGAAAAACTTCAAGAAAAATAGCTGAAATTGTTGTACTTTCACAATGAACAGTGTCCAGAATAATAAATAGAGTTGAAAAAAATACTCTAGAGCCTATAATAGGTCGTCCTCGGGTCTTAGATAAGTATGATGAAAAATATATTGGAAAATTAGCAACAAGTGGTAAATGCTCCACCTCTACAGAAATACAGCGAGAACTCAAGACCTATGCAAGAATATCCGCCTCTTCGAGTACTATACTGCGCATATTAAAACTTAGCAACATCGCATCTAGATACAAAAAGAAATGCCCACAATTAAAAAAATCTCATCGTCGAACAAGATCAGAATTTGAAAACACACACAAAAATTGGGAAAATAAGGACTGGGATATGGTTATATGGTCAGATTTGACTAAAGTAAATCTAGATGGATCTGATGGACGTGATAGAACTTTCAGAAAAATTGGGGAACCATTCAGAGATCACAATATTACTCAATCAAAAAAGTCGGTGGTGGATCAATTATTGTTTGGGGATGTATGCTTTCATCAGGTGTTGGGTATCTTTGTAGAATTGATGGCTGTGTTAATGCTGAGATATATGAGAGTATTCTGGATGACGAGCTGATGTATACAATTGACTTGTATCGCTTGGTCAAATCTAAAATAGTCTTTCAAAATAACAATGCGTCCTCTCATACCGCTTCAAGTATAAAAAATGGTTCAAAAGAAACGAAATAGAGGTAATGAGATGGCCTGCACAATCTTCTGACCTTAACACAATTGAGCATCTATGGGATCATATGAAAAGAGAGCTAAAAATTCGACCACTATGTAAAGACAAAGATGAACTTTGGGAGAGAATTCAATATATATGGAACAATATTTCAGCTGAAGTATATCTTAAGCTTGTTAGTTCAATGCCTAGAAGATTCGAACAGATCAGAAAAACCAAGGTCGGGCAGACAATCTATTGATTTTTCATTTTTTAAAAAATTCGTCAAAACGCTGAATCATCTATTTTCAACTTTGAGTAATTATATCTCTATCAATATTTAAAAGATATCTATAATATTTGGATATGTTATAGAAAAAGGCTGTATCTATCTACAATATGAGTATTGGCTTGCTTGAAGTCTTACTAATTCACGAATTACCATTTAAGTTCGAATTTCCCAAACACTGAATCACTTTTGACGGGAAGTGTACTAAATTATAAACACATTGTTTTGCATTTTTAGTCTATGCAACAATTAATATATAATTTGCTCATGAAAGTAACTTAATGATTTATAACTTGTAAACAAAATATAGTATTTTAACTCAAAAAAATTGTAAATTTATATGTATTTTCTTTATTTATCAATTTTAGTTTAGCATTCTTTCCTCGTTTAAGGCCTTCTAAACTTAGCAAACATGGAAATAGAATGGTAGCAGAAACAATAGAGTTTTAAATCAAATCAAGAAGTATACCACTTAGAGGTGTTCACGACTGCGGCTATTTGTGGCTAGCTGCAGCTTATCGCTAAAAAGCTTTCCGTGACTAAACATGTTTTAGTCATAGTGAGCCGGCTGAAATTTTAAATTGCCGCGACTAGTCGCAGATTAGCTGGCTATTTTACATAGAATGAAAACCAGATCAAAAAATTTATTTACATTTTAATATATAATTATGTAATAATAGCATTAAAAATTAGTTAGTTTAAATTATAATGAAGGTTTGTATAAATTTTTTAGTGCTCAATTATTCCAGTTATGATAAGGAAACGAAGTCGTTTAGAAAAGCAATCAAATATCCAAACAAATATTTATAATTTTAAAGTTCAAATCTTTTGAACAGAATCGACTCTATTATTTATATCGAGAAACTATTTAATACAGCTCTCTTTCTTGTTTGATAATGATATATCAATCCTAATTCTAAAATAGTCTCGGTAAAATATCTCAAAACTATATACCATAGAAGTTGAAGCTTTAAAAGCAAAAGAAAGCTAAATTGAGCTGAATAAAAATCTTTTTAGTAACCATCTTGTTTAGCAGATGCTTTGGAAAATAAAACCAATTTAGCTCAAAATCAATCTAACTATTTTTTATAAGCTTGGATCATTAAATAGAAGAACAAAGAGCGCCTAAGTTGACTAAATATATATTTTTTCCTTCCCTTTTTAGTGATTGCTAATTACTTTCAAGTCATTTAGTAGCTGTATTTACAAACTTTTATTATTTTAAAGACTTCTAATCAAATAACCAAACAAGATACTATAAAATTTCGTTTGAAGCTTATCTTCTCCGTTCTCTCTCTTTAGTGGATGGGGGAAAAGTGGAAACCAAATTGTTGATGGAATATATATATGAATTTATAATCATTAAATTAAAATGAATAAAATATGTCTTTAATAAATGGATTATAGGATTGATTCATTATTCAATTTTGAGGTAGACGATTCCAAGATCTCAATTTCATAAGAATTTCAGAATTTTTGGTTTCATTTTATTTCTTTTCGCAGTCACTGTTTGCCCGCTGTCAGAAAAAGCAGATTCAGAAGGTACTGAAGAATTCATAAGCATTAATGCATCCTTTGCCAATTTGGATAAATAAGGAAACTTTGCTATCCCTACTGTCTTCCACAAATATATAATATCTATACCTTCTTCTTATTCTTTAGCTGTCCACATCAAGAATTCTTGGATTTCATCTCTTTTTGGTTGAATAGTGTTCGTATTTTTAAACCCGAACAATGTTTTTTCCTAGGAGGCTCTATTATATTTTGGAATATGAATAAATAATATCTTTCCAATAAATTTCGAACTTTGAATAAGACAGATTGACTAGTTCTTTTGCTTGACTCTCTAGGATCCAAAAATTGTGTGATTTGTCCAAGATCACTATTGAAAAACACCTCATACTTGTTCAACTTTTCTATCATCTTAAATGCTGCTTCTTTCAGTGGTACAAATTCTTGATTGGAATTATTAATTGTATTCTCACAATGCAAAATAAGATTTTCGTAGATTAGTGATTGAACCGAAATAGTTGGGTATTCTTTTGCACTAGCAACTGTAGCATAATCTTTGGCTAATTTAAAGAAAATCTTAAATTCTTCCATCAACTCACATTCTTTATCTGTTAAAGCATCATCTGAAAGTCTGGATTTAAATAGATCACTATCAATTAATTTAGCAAAGACAGCCTTCCTCTTGTAAAATTTATAAATCAAACAAATGCTGAATTCCAGCGTTTTTCCACATCTAAACAAGGATAATCAATTGTTTTTCAACTTTTAGAATTTGTTGGAGTCTTTTGAATTCTTTTTTCATTTCAACACTATGCCTAATCTTGTTTATTAATGATCTTAACTTAACAAGATATGGTTTCAATAACTCTAAAGCATCTTGGACAGCTCTGTTAATAATATGGCAAACACATCTAACGTGCCAAGATGAATCTAATACAATATCTAATTCCAAGTTTATCTGTTGTTTTAACAATTCTAAAGCAGGAGGCATTTCTGAGGAACTATCAGTTGTTATTGCTCGAACTTTCTTCATCAAATCATATCTTCTAAGTACAGATAAAATTAATTCAAATATTGTGGTGGTATTATGTGGAGCTAGTAAATGCACAAAATTCAAAATTCTGTTTTGCATAGTCAAATTACCATCAATCCACTTTATCGTTATAACCATATATCCATCCAAATTTAAACTAACATAACCTGAAATATTGGATAATATACTTTTAAACCAGGATTCTCTCTTATCAAAGCTATCATTTATACATCTTAATAGTGTAGACTTGGATGGAAAAACATAACCAGGAACCAAAACAGACAGTAACTTTCGGAATGGACTTTTTCCCACTAAACTAAATGGCTCTTTGTTTTCTACTATAAAATCCACAAGAGTTTGAAGGATTTTGGATTGCTGAATTCGATTAATATGGATTTTCTTAATATTTAAATTAGAATCCAAGACCATTTGATTAGATTGATCGCTGATTTGTTTGGTAATTCAATGTTTCTTTTTCAAATGACTTGATAGATTAGTAGTACTAGTACTCTTGGGATAATAAAATGGTGATCTGCTACTCTTACAAGGATCCATCATGCAAAATTTAGTGCCATTACCATCTTCCTTAAAATATTTCCAGACCCAAGATAAATGTACACGAGTGGGCTTTACTATCTGTCTACCAGTAGAAGATAGAGATAAAGTGGACTAAGTAAGTACTTGGGGACTTTTTTGAAAATCATTTATTTCGTACGATATATTAGCTAAGTCTTCTTCACTTAAAAAATCAGATATCCTATAAAGTTAAAATAATAATTACTTTAGGAAAACGGATAAGTTTTTTATATAATTAAAGAGGTTATTTATATTTATATTGATATTGTAACCCCTCTAGAAAAAATTAAATATGGAAGAAAATTTTTGAAGAAAACATAATTTTTGGTTGAAATAGTTAGAAATAAAATATTTAAATATCATTCGGTTGAAATATATATAGAAATTTTTCATTTTTATCAACAAAAATAGCTTTTTATATAATTATTAAAAATTTTCAACCATAATGATCCATTTTCTTCAAGAATTTACTCATTTTATCAACCAAATACATTCTAATTCCTTCAAAAATTTTCTTCCATATTATCATGAATAGCTTGCAAAAATTAAAAGATTCCATTTCAGATAAAGAACAGCGGATTTTCAGCAAATTTGGCGTAATCCTGGGACACAGTTCTGCGATAATTCATAAAGAATTAGTTGAATCAGTTGGTAATAGTGCCTATAAACTAAATACAGTCAAAATTTTAGTTACTAAGCTTAAGAGATGCTACAATGTGGTCGAAGATAGCCGAGGAGGCGATACAAGTGATGTCTTGAGAAAAGAAAATGTAATAGATGAAATTAAAGAATTGTTGGCCCAAACTAGAACATGGTCTTGCCTTGAACTTTCCATGCGGGTGAATTATAGTAAAACAACAGTATTTCGATATTTAACAGAAAATTTACAAATGAAAAAATTATCAAGTAAATGGCTACCTCATTTTCTCACGGATGAACAAAGAGAACATAGAGTGTTAGCATGTAAAAACAGTATACAACTCTTATCGAGACAAAATAACTTAATTAATCAAACTTTGGCAATAGATGAAACTTGGGTGTCTTTATACATGCAACCCCAACGTGACCAGATTCGATCTTGGAAAAGTAAGAATGAAGACCCATCTAAATTTGTACTTCAATCTAAATATGAAAGAAAGAGAATGCTTATATTGGCAATGGATTTTCAATGTGTTGCTTATTGGAAGCTCTGTACTCCTAAAGAGACAGTAATTGCAGAAGTCTATAAAAACTTCCTAATCGAATTATTATTCAAATGGTTACCTGATAAGAAATTCAAGGTGCCTATAATATTAGATGATAATGCTAAGCCACATAAATCAAATTTTATAAAACAGTATTTTATTGATGAAAATATTCGGATTTGGGATCATCCTCCCTATAGCCCTTCTATTAGCCTACCTGATTTCAATTTTTTGGGCAATTAAAGATGAAGTTAAAGAAAAACATTTATGATGATTGGCATGAATTAGAAATTCAGCTAGAAAGTGCAATTCAGGAGCTTAATGCTAAAGGTTTTATGAATGGTATCCAGAAGTTACCCGAAAGATAGAGAAGTGCAATAGATGCAGAAGTTTCGTATCTATAAACATATTAAATTTTGACTTTTTTATCTTTTATAGTAAATTTTTTCGAGTCCCTCTTTGCGTGGAACACCCTAATAAACCAAATCCGCCATCGCAAAGTACATTAGCTAATAAGCTAAATGTTTCAGTACGTACAATAGGAAGAATACTTCATCAAGATTTGCAATTAACTACGCGTAAAAAATCAAAACCTCACTCACTTCAGTCTCATCATAAAAAGAATAGAAAAAAAACTCTCTTAAGCTTTATGAAAGGCATCTGGCAGGAAATCGAGCGTAATTCTGTGTCACTCATGACGAGGCGCTTTTTAGTATCCAATATTGCAATGGATCCAGAAGAATTTACTATTCTAAGGATAAAAATAAGACAGAAGAATATGTGTGCTAAAAAGGAGATTTTTTGTAAGAAGTTCATGGTATTAGGTGCATTAAGTGGTAGAGGTAGGCTTCCACTTATTAAAATCCCACAAAAAAACCATTAATGCTGAGTACTATGTAGAGTATGTATTGAAACCTCTTTTTGAAAAAGAAATACCAAAGCTTTACAGGGACGATACAAATAAAGTTTTCGTTCATCACTATGCAGCATCTTCGCACATCACTAAATTCACTGCAGATTACGCGGAGAGATTGAAATTAATAAGTGGAATAACAATCATATCAAAAGAAGAAATCCCAGTAAAATCTCCTAATTCTAGTCCAATGGATTTTTATGCTTTTAGGTTCTTAAAATAGAAGCTTTACAATATGGGACAAAATTTTCTTACATAATTATATTCTAATTGGTCGAGGAGTTTTAATTTCTTGAATGCATAAAATAGTAAAAATGAAAATAAATTTATGTATTTATTATCCATAAAATATCTCTTAGCTATATTTCTTGCTATTTTAGTTGCTTCCTCAACCTATTTTCACTATGATGCACTAATATTCTAGAATTATAACCGAGGCTTCAAAAATTTTGTGCCATATAAAGGCCGAAAATCTCGATTCGGTTTGGAAACAACTGAAAAGTGTGTGGTCAACAATAAAGTGTGTAACACAATTATATAACTACAAGCTTTTAATATAAAAATGTTTTTTACATAGATAATTAAAAAGTTATATTACCAAAAATGTTTTTTATGTTAAAAAAATACAATTGAAATATATTTTTGATTTATTTGTAAAATATTTGTTTGTTTATTGATGTATTCGGAATTTTTAGTTGTTACAGGAAATAGATAGGACAAGGAGAATGATATTGATTAATAAATAAAAGAAGGGTTAGGTGTATCAAAACTATAATATGGCAAGAGGAACATACGTTAGTGAATATGAAAATGGCAAAATAGATGCTCTTATTATTGAGGGAAAATCGATATACAAAATTGCGAAGGAATTGAAGCAAAGTTATGGAGTAGTAGAACGATATTCTAATTCAAAGGAAAGATACAATATAAATGAACACAAAAAAGGCAGAAAATTAATTCTTTCAAACAGAACTAAAGGTTTGATATTTAAATGGGCGTCCAAAGATAAATATTCCACAAGAGAAATACAAAGAATGCTAGATAATATTGTAAACCATCAAACAATATACAGAGTTTTAAAGGATTCAGTCAACCTAAAGTATATGAGAAAAATAAACAAGCTGGTTTTAAACGAGACACACAAAGCCAAGCGTTTAGATTTTGCAAGAAATGTCTAAACTTGGTCTAATGAATGGAGATGGTTTTTTTCAGATGAGAAAAAATGGAATTTTGATGGTCCAGATGGGTACGCCTACTACTGGCACGATATGCGTAATGATAAGGAAACATTCTCAAAACGACAATTTGGTAACCCATTTTTATTATTTTATTTCTTATAGGCGGTGGCTCTGTTATGTACTTCGGGGCTTTTGACTATATAAAGGTACTTTGGAATTAGTAAGAATAAATGGAAATTTAGATTCTGACAGGTACCAAAAATTTTTAGAGGAAAATGTATTTAATAAAGGACATACAAAGGTTTTTGGAGGAAGAAACAAATTCATTTTCTAACAAGATAACGCTCCTCCTCATACTTCTAAATCTACTGACTCTTATTTTGAAAGTAAGAATGTCAACGTTCTTACCTGGTCCTCAAAGAGCCCGGACTTGAATCCGATTGAAACTTTGTGGGGATATCTTTCAAAAAAGTTTATTCAAATAGTAGACAATTCAACTGTGTCGATGATTTAGAAAAGGCTATTTATTATGAATGGAGCTCTTTAGATCTACAATATTTAAGAAACCTCATTGATACTATGTCTAACAGAATTTATCAAGTTTTGATTAATAGAGGTGCTTTTATTAAATAAATCTTTTATGTTTTATTCTTTCTAAATTACTCTATATTTTTTGTGATAATTTAATTGCATTTATTTCGATACATTATTTCCTGTTACAACTAAAAATTCCGAATACATCAATAAACAAACAAATATTTTACAAATAAATCAAAAATATATTTCAATTATATTTTTTTAACATAAAAAACATTTTTGGTTATTTAACTTTTTAATTATCTATGTAAAAAACATTTTTTATATTAAAAGCTTGTTAGTTATATAATTGTGTTACACACTAACACCCAAAATGATCCTTAATGTATTTAATTCTTGGAAAAGAAGACTTCTTTCAATATCAGAATTGAACGGAGAACATACGGAAAACACTTCTCAAATTCACAAGAGACCTATAAATTTTCTATATTAAATCAAATTTTCGGAACTTTTTCTTGCCACACCCCTGTATATGGTTCGTATGAAAAATTTCCACTTGAAGTACAAAGGGCAGTGAGATATTTATGCACTGGTGTAATTGATGTATGCCTTGTAGATAAATTTTTCAAAGACAAACTAGAATGAAAGAAATCTTTAGATTAGAGTCTGAGAGATGTGAAATTGAAGCCAAAATGTATACCTTGAAAGCTGTTTTTTTTGACCTTGTAGGAGACGATTTCTATATTTCTAATGCAAAATAGGATATTTAAATATATAAATGGTCATTAAATCATACATTTTACCAAAATAATAAGTCATGATTTTCTTTTAAACAAATTTAGAAAAATCATGTGGACTTTTAAGGTGTGGTCCGTTATTCCTATCCAATTTTGTGAATTTAAATACAGAAAAATTATGTGATTTTTGAAACAATTAAATAATCTTTATTAAATTAAAGCAATAAAATTTTAATATCCTTTATTTTTAAAGAATGAGAACGATTGAAAATCAAAACAGGGCAAATGCAATCTGCCACTATTAACTAAGATATTGCTTCTAAAAAGACGACTAGACACTTCAAGTAGAAAAACTATACATAAGTCTATAGAAGAAATAGTTACTTCTATTTATAAAAAAAGTCCTACTAAAATAATCACTTCTAAAGTCAAAAAGAAAATACCAAAATGTCCTTCCACATATTTCGAAGAGAAATGTATATAAACACTTTAAAAATGAAACATTAAATTAAATATATTTTATATCGTTTATTTTTAAAATAAATATTACGCTTCTTATTTTTTTAGTTTTTGGACAGGAATAACGGACCACACCATATCAAATCGAAACGAACAATGCGTCATTTTTAGGGTTTGACTTTGTAAAACAAAAAACCCTATTAACGAGACTCAGTCTGTTTGTCTGGCGTACCTTGAATTATGTGAAGCGAGTAGAAGAGATAGAAGGGCAAAATGGTACCAAAAGATAGATAATTTCAATCATTAAAAACTGATGTTCTTATATTTTTTATTTATGCGTTTATAAATTTATTTTATGTATTAAAAGATAATTCTCATAAAATATCAACAAAAATAATTAATAAATTGAAAATGACGAAGAGGAAATTTTTATAACTGATACAACAATAAAACTTAAAAAGAAGCAATAGAAACAAGAAGAAGAACAAACAATGATAATAAAAAATAAAGACAAAACAATTCTCTCTTTAATTGTTTTTAAATTTGTTTTTTATGACTAATTATCAACTAAATCTTTTTAATTTGTCAAACTGATTCAATTAAAAAATATAATTGTTAAGGAAAGAAAATAAAGATATAAATCAAGTATATATGTATAAAATTTATATAGATTTATTATAGTGCATCTAATAACGATTTAGAATTTTGTTAAAAGAAATCTTTGTATTTTATTTTTATTAATTAGATATAAAAAGGTATATTTAATTATTTATTATAATCAATTTAATAAAAGTAAATAATATTCTATAATAACTAATTATTTAAATAATTAAAAATTTTCTTTAAGTTGATCTAAAGAAATATAAAATGTCATTTAAATGATATTAAAAAAGAAGTTAATTTATGAATAGTTTGCTATTTTGTAATTATTATTAAATGAAATATTGAAATAAAAAGAAAATATAATTAAAATCATTGTGATTAATGGTAATAATAAATAGTGTCAATATTCATTTAATTAATATTAATAAAATTTATTAATAATTAATTTTAATATAGATTATAAACTTTTAAATTATCATAAAATTAAGCTAATTGATAGAGATTGAAAATCACAATTAGTTTAAGTATTTTTTCTAATACAGATGAAATAACTGTTAAAATCTATGAATTCCTTTTATCTTTATATTTTTTATCATGATTTCCCTAATATACTATTATTTACAATTAAAAAAGTTCAAAATTAAAAGTTCATCACTTCTTAAAACATGCAAATATGAATTTAACATATTTAACAATGGATATTTTATAAATAAATTGTATTTTCTTAATTTTGAAAGATAATTTAATCATAGAAAAAAAATTAAAAGCCAGTGCTTCTAATTGAGAAAATTCAGTATTTAATAGATTGAGTTAAAAAAAATTAGAGTAAATAAAACTGTTGAATTGCAATACGAAATTTTCATTTAATAACTACTTGTATTAAAATATAATTAAATTAAAATTATTAGGTGTTTTATTTTTTTATAATAAACAAACCATTTATTTCAAATCAAATTGTATAAAAAACAAATAAAAATATCAGGCAGGTTAATATAAAATTAGCGTTCTACAATCGTAGTGCTTGTTTTCACTGACTCTTTGGAGCTTGTGAATGCCCTCTGGACGTTACTATCCTTGAGGTAGTATTTGTACTGGCACCCCCAGTTTTTTTTAAATTATACAGAATTTATGAATAAGTACTGGAGATTTTTTCATTTTTTTAGATATTAAGAATCTTGTTTATTTAAGCGTTATTATTAACTATTAAAGTATTATTAATAATAACTAATAGTTTTAGATATAAAATAAGCTTAAAACTAAAGAATTTATAAAATCGATTTAATAACCAAATGCCATTTACTAAGAACAAAAGAGGCAGAAAGTCAACAACTTCTCCTGAAAATATAGAAGAAATATTCGAAAATAATAAACAACTAAAAAGAAATTATATAAAAAGAAAAAGAAATATATAAAGAAAACGAAAATAACCTAATAAGAAGTAAGCGTTTAGAAGAAAAAAATAAAACCAATGAAAGAAAAAAAAGACAAGTTAAATCATCAAATAAGAAGACAGAATAATGAATTTAGACAAGGAGAACAAACAAGAGATAGAGAAAACCATTGTATACATCGCTTAGATCCTAATTATAGAGAAGGAGAGCAAGCATGAGATAAAGAAAACCATCGTATACATCGCTTAGATCCTAATTGTAGACAAGAAGAACAAGCAAGGGATACTGCAAATAATATGCTTAGAAGCCATAGTTGGCAAAAAATATATGAAATTTTTATTAAAGAAATTTCTCAGGGACCAACCAATGTTTGTTTATGCTGTGGTAGATTGAATAGAAAGTCAAATATCAAGCAATTCAATATGAATATTTTAATGAATATTATACCTCAGAATTTATTACTGATATTATAAATATTGATATAATGCTAGATGGAATTGTATTTTGTTTAACCTGCTATAAAGATATAAAGATTAATAAAGTACCAAAACTTTCTCTTTCAAATGGATTGAAATTTCCCCAATTAGATATTTCTTTATTAGAATTAAATGATGGACTAGAAGAAAGATTAGTATCAGCAAGACATGTATTTTTAAAATTAATACAAAAAGGATTAGGATTAGGATGGCAACATAGTCATAAAGGCAATGTAGTAAATGTTCCTATTTCGATTGATAATATAGTTAGATTTTTACCTAGAAATTTAAATGATACTAATGTTATTACTTTAGAGCTAAAGAAGCAGATGTGTAATATTCATGGAAGAAAAGAAGTAATTAAATCGAATATTGTAATAAAAGCAGCAAAATATTTGGTTACACAGCCAGCTTATATAGAACAAAATATAACATTATCTTTTGAAAATTATTATATAGAAGACGAAAATGAAGAAATTAATAGTTGTTATTGCAATGAAAATGATATAAATAATTTCGGTGAAGAAACTCTTCTAGATAATAATATAACTCTAACACTAGCACAAGGAGAAAATATTAGACCTATATCAATAACGATGGACTCATTTTTTGAAGTATTAGCTTTTCCAAATATATTTGGTGGAAATAAAATATCAATTAAATAAAATGTTAAATTAAGTTATTCAGATATTATTAAGTCATTTATTTCTAGTCATGATAGAAGGGCAGCTCAAAAAGTTGATTTTTTATTCAGCGTATCTAAGAAACTTGATCACTTGAAAATATTAAATAGTATAATACATGCTTAAGAAAGAAAGCAACTAACAATAATACAATCAATGCAGGAAATGTACTTAATAGTGAGTATATGGAATCTTTAATTCAAAGAGATGACGGATGTAGGGGTTTAAAAGGTGTCAAGAATTCACCAGCATATTGGGAAGCAAGAAAAAAGCATTTATTAGCAATGATAAGACAATTAGGTGTACCTAATCTTTTTGTAACTTTAAGTGCAGCAGAACAAAATTCGCCTGAACTAATTAAATTCTTAAAATACGTTGTTGATAAAGAAGATATTACTATTAATGAAGATAAAAATTTACAATATGTTGAAAAGACAAGACTAATAAAAAAGATCCAGTAATATGTGCACAATATTTTGACTNTATGTGCACAATATTTTGATCATAAATTACATGAACTAATCAAAACATGGAAATCAAGAGAAGGACCATTTAGAAATTATGAAATTGAACATAGTTTTAATATAATAGAATTTTAAAGTAGAAGCTCTCCTCATTCTCATATATTATTATGGCTGAAAAACTCACCAAAATTTAAACAAAATGATAATGAAAGTATTTATAATATAAAAGAATTTATTGATCAATTATTAATAAGCTGTGATTCTGACATTTTAAATCCTGATTTAGTATCAATACAGACACATAATCATTCAAGTACATGTAAAGGTAGAAAAGGAAAATTATGTAGATTTTGAATACCTTTTTATCCTATGGATAAAACTAGAATACTTTTACCTAGTAAAATATAGAATCAACAATTAATATAAGAAATCTTCAAGAATATTTAAATTCTAATGAGTTAGAAACTTTACCATTTGATGAATTTTTATCCAACTTAAATATAAGCTTAGAAAACTATCTACAACTAATATAATCTACTTTAAAAACTCCGAAAATATTTTTGAAAAGAAGTCCAAAAGATTGTAAGATAAATCCGTTTAATAGTAAAATAATTTCTTTAATGTGATCAAATATGGATATTCAATTTGTATTAGACGGTTATGCATGTGCTTCATATGTTGCCAATTATATATCTAAAGATAAAAAAGGAATATCAAAGCTTTCAAAAGAAGTTGTTAAAGAAAATATTACTGGTAATAATACTATTTTAAGGATAAACTCAGAATTATATCAAATACATTTCTAAATTCTTCAGAGTATCTGCACAAGAAGTAGCATACAAAATATTAGGGTTAAAAATGTGTGAAGCTAGTAATGGTGAACTATTTATTCATACTGGACATCCAAATGAAAGAGTTAGATACTTAAAGTCTAGAAAAGAACTTGAAGAAATAGATGAAGATTCTACAGATATATATGAAAATAATATTCATGAATATTATATGAATAGACCTGTTTATCTAGAAAATATTACACTATCTCACTTTGCTGCTAAATATGAAAGTTCAAAAAGAATGAATAATAAATTAACATGGATTAGGTTGAATAATAACATTGGATCTATAAAAAAAAGAAAATCAAATAAAGTTATAAGATATTGTAATTATTCTGAAGTTACTGATGAAGATTATTATCTTGGAGAAATGGTTATGCTGTATTTACCTTGGAGAAATGAAGAACTTGAAATCATTAATCAAAATACAAAGGAAATATTTCAAAGAAATAAAACAAGGATTTTAGAAAAAAGAAGAGAATTTTGTCAACTAGAGGATGAAGAACTATTTTATGAATTTTTAAATGAACTAAAAATAATTATATAAATAATGAAGAATTTAATGCAGACCCTGATCCAATAGAAGGTTTTGAATTTGGTGATCAAGTTGTAAATGTAATGGTTGATTTATAAGATGAAAGAGCAGTCCCAATTTTAGAGAAATATAAATGTTATAAAACTGTATCTGATGATGAATATAAAAAATTGACACTGTCACTAAATATAAAGCAACAAAATATATTAAAGGGAATAATTTATAGAATTAGGACAAATACCGATATTCCTATTAAATTATTCATAACAGGAAGTGCTGGAACTGAAAAACCTTTACTTATAAAAGCAATATTCAATTCATTAAATAGAATGTATTTAAAAATCCCTGGTACTGATCCGGATCAAATAAAAATAATATTATCAGCTCCAACAGGAAAAGCAGCTTATGCAATTAATGGTGCAACTTTACATTCTCTATTTGCATTACCAATAAATCAATCTGGTGATAAATTGTGGAACTTTCAGCAGCTATTTCTAATACTCTTGCTACTAAGCTATGCAATTTAAAGTTAATTATTATAGATAAAATAAGTATAGACGGATCAAAAGTGTTTAATTTAGTTAATAAAAGACTTCAGAGTATATTTAAATCCAATCTTCCTTTTGCTGGTATATCATCTATTGTATTTGGAGATTTCAACCACTTACCACCTTTTTGTGATTCGTGGATATTTTCTGGTATAAATTCAAGATAAATTTTTAATTTAGCAGGATTCACCTTATGGGAACCATTTAAAATTTATAAATTAACTGAAATTATGAGGCAAAATAATCAAGAATTTATAAAATGTTCAAGTAATATGGCAATAGGAGAAATGAATAGTTCTGATATTGAATTAATTAAAACAAGGTGCTATAAAAAGTTACCACGAATTAGTGATGATCCAATGCATATATTCTATACAAGTAATGAAGTAGAAACTTTTAATATTCTTTATTTAAATTCAATTAGAGAGATAGAATATTTAAGTGTAGCATTACCACAAGAAGTCGGATATAAGAGTAATTCAGAAAAAATAAAGGTCTTAAATATAGTTAATGGCTTTTCTCCAAAGAAAACGAAAGGATTTATCAATTTATTACGCCCTTTTACGCAAAAAGGTAAGCGAATTTTAATTAATAATAAATATGCAAATTGATATCTAGTGCCAAGATTTATATATAATATTTTCTATAACTTCAGCTTTATTTTTAAAGCATATTTGTTTAAATTACTATAATGGATAACTTACAAAAAGTAAAAAATTCAATAACTGATAAAGAACATGTATTTATCAAATTTGGAGTAATTCTATACCACAGTTCGGGAATAATACACAAAGAATTGATTAAAACGATAGGAGAAAAAGCCTATAAATATAATACAGTGAAAAATATGGTTTCTAAGTTTAATAAGGGCCAAAATTGCGTTGAAGACACTAGTGGAAGTGATACAAGTAATCATTTAATAAAAGAAAATGCAATTGAGAAAATTAAAGAATATCTTGCTCAAAGTAGAGCCTGGTCGTGCCTCGAACTTTCAATGTTAGTAAATTGTAGAAAAGCTACTGTTTATCGGTATTTAACAGAATATTTACAAATGAAGAAATTATTGAGCAAATGGGTTCCTCATTTTCTCACAAAGGAACAAAGAGAACATAGAGTATTAACATGTATATTAATTCGGAGCAGTTATCAAAACAAAAAACCCTAATAAACAGAACATTGGCTATAGATGAAACTTGGCTTACTTTATATATGCAACTTCAGCGTGAACAGTCTCGATTTTGGAGAACTAAGGACAAAAACCCACCACAAATTGTATCACAATCAAACTATCAGAGAAAAAGAATGCTTATACTAGCAATGGATAATAATGGTGTTGCATATTGGAAGCTTTGAGCACCTAAAGAGACGGTAATTTCAGAAGTCTATATAGGCTTTATTAATGAAGTTTTACTAAAATGGCTACCTGATTAGAAATTCAAGTATCCTATGGTTTTACAAGATAATACAAGACCTCATAAATCAAAGCTTGTAATGGATTTTTTTGATGATAACAAAATCTGCATTTGGTATCATCCTCCATANCAAGACCTCATAAATCAAAGCTTGTAATGGATTTTTTTGATGATAACAAAATCTGCATTTGGTATCATCCTCCATATAGTCCAGATATAAGTCCACCTGATTTTAATTGTTTTGGTAAATTAAAGAGGAAGTTAAGAGAAAATGATTATGACAATTGGGAAGAGTTGGAATTACAACTAGAGAGTATTATCCAGGAACTTAATATAAAGGGTCATATGAATGGTATTCAGCAGCTAGCTGAAAGATGGAGCGATGTAATAAAAGTAGAAGGTTCATATATATAAACTACAAACTTTCATCTTTTTATATCTCATAATACATTTTTTATTTAAAATTTTCCCTTTACCTCTTTGCGTGAAACGGGGTAATACTTACATTAAAAAGGACAGCAAATTATATGATTATTAGTAATGTAGACTGTAATGATGGGTTAGTTAATGGACTAGTTGGTAAATTAATGAAAATTGATATTTCAGATAATGAGCAACAGATTCCAATTAGAATTTGGCTGAAATTTGATGATGAAATTATAGGGGAAAATCTAAAGTTAAGACTTAAAAACATCTATTCAGAAGGTATTGAATTATCTTGGATACCATTAGAATTAATAAAAATTCAAGTTCATGCTCAAAAAAGTGGTCTCAAAGTTTTCTGGAGGCAATTTCCTATTGTACCGGCTGGTGCTGCTACTAGTCAAAAGTTGCAAGGCTGTACATTTGATAAAATTGTTGTACATTTAAGTAAAACAATGCTGTCTAAAAGATCCTGTATGTATGTATCTTGTAGTAGAGTAAAATCATTAGATGGACTATATATTGATGAATCTAAACATCAGTTTATTCCTATAAAAAAAATTCCAATAGTGATATAATTAAAAAAGAAATGAAAAGACTAGAAGAAAATTTTATGGTTCCTTATTCAGATATTTTAAAATCATTAACTAATGTAAATTATTTAATAACATTCAAAATACAAGAAGTATAAGA
This sequence comes from Holacanthella duospinosa, assembly GCA_002738285.1. Taxonomy (NCBI): domain Eukaryota; kingdom Metazoa; phylum Arthropoda; class Collembola; order Poduromorpha; family Neanuridae; genus Holacanthella; species Holacanthella duospinosa. The sequence goes on along the minus strand of NIPM01000878.1, from coordinate 13,519 downwards.
TATCATTTAAATTACATTAAAAGTTATGTTAATTTTATGAATAGTTCAATACTTTTATTTAATGAAACTTGGTTGTTTTTAAATGAAATGTTAAATATAGATGGATATGTTAAAATAAAAAGAAGTTCAAATTATGGAAGAGGTAAAGGTTTAGCTGCATTTATTAAAAGTTCATTAATAGAAAATATAAGCAATATAAGCGAAGAAACTATAAGTCTTGAAACTGGTGTTTGTGAATCATTGTCATTTATGGTAAATAGTGTCTATAATTATTTAATTTATAAATCTCCTAATAATATTAGTGAAAATATATTACAGGTACTGGTAACTAAGATTATAAAAGAAAATCAAGTAAACATATTAATAGGTGATTTTAATATTGATTTTAAACTTAGCTCACAGTTTTCAAATTACATGGAAAGTATTGGATTTTATAAGCTAATTGATAATGAAACCTCAACTACAGATTAGGGATCACAATTAGATCAAGTGTTTTCTAATACAAATGGAATAACCGCTAAAGTTTATGAATCCTTTTTTGGCGAACACAGACAATTACATTTTATTATTTAATAAATTAACTTGAAAATTTTTCAAACTAAAGTCAAACCTTTGGATTGCAATACGATTTTTTCGTTTGAGAACCACTTGTTGAATAATAAAGGTGCAAAAATGAAATAAAAATAACATTTTCTATAAAACTAAAGTTAAAATTTTGTAATACCGTAAATGTCCGATTATAAGACCGGGGGTAAAGGTTCAAAATATATGTATAAGGCCACGCTCGTTTATAAGACCTGGTCTTATAAATGGGTCATAAATAAAACAAGATAAAATGAACAATAAATTAATATTTAATTTTCAAAAACAAAAAACTTAACATCGAGACATAAGATAAAAGGACCAAAATACACAGTTATACCCTTCCATTTAAACTCAGAGCTATTTAATATGCTCAAGCTAATTCAAGAACAAAGGGTGCCAATAAATTTAAGGTAATCAGAAGTCAAATACGCAATTGGATAAATCAAAATGCTGATATAAGTAATATTTTTAGTTTATTGTTAGTCTAGGAAATAAATACACAGTCTAGAATGGATGTAAACACTAATAAGGAAAGATCAAGATTGTCTGGTAACGGTCGAAAGTCCATCAGCAGAGAGATGGAGGAACTTTTATTTAGTTTGATAATGGATGAAAGGTCGAAAAATCTTCGTGATACAAGAAAAAGGATTGTTATAAAAGCTGTAGAATATTACTGAGATGCTACAAGTGATGGCAATTTTAAAGGAAGCTCGGGTTTGTTGAGAAGATTTATGAAAAGGTACTCGTTGTCTTTCAAGAAGAAAACAAGCGTTGCAAAAAAAGATCCTGAAGATCTTAACAATAAAATAACTGCTTTTGTATGCTATGTTTCTGAATTAAAAAAGAAATTCAAGATTCAAAACTGTAATATTTATGCAATGGACGAAACTGGACTTTGGATTGATATGGTATCAAATATCACTATTGCTCCAACTGGGTATAACACTGTTTCTTTAAAATCAACCGGACACGAAAAGATTCATTTTACTGTTGTGCTTTGCGCGAGAGGAGATGGCACTCTATTGAAGCCTTATGTTGTTTTTAAAAAAATCAATAAGAGAAGTAGTGGCTATTCAACAAATTGAGAAGAATTATATTGTAGTCACAACTAATAATGGTTGGATGAACAACCATTTAACAATTGATTGACTTAAGAAAGTAGTTTTTTAATCTTTATTATATTTGTTTTTAGGTTATTGGTACCTTCTCGTTTGTTCTTCGTCTTTTAGTTTGGAATATTATAGATGCCACATAACAGAAGAAACTAAAGCAACTGCAAAATCGATTATCAAAACTGCGGTAATTCCTGGTGGTTTTAAAAAGAATATTCAAGCAGCAGATGTATCCTGGAACAAAATATTCAAACAAAAAGTAAGGGAGTATTATGATGCATGAATATCCGATGATAATAATATGGAGTACACAATAGGAGGAAATTTGCGTGCTGCTAAAAAGTCGAAGGTTATTGAATGGGTAAACAAAGCATGGAATGCTGTTTCTAACGATGTAATCATGAGATCATTTAAGTCATGTGAATTGACAACAGATGTTAATGGTGAAGATGATAATCAAATACATTGTATTAAAGAAGGTCAGTCATGTAGAGGTGCTTGGATATTTAAAAATTATTTAGGGATGAAATTTCGAATAATCGCAGAGAAGTTTTAAACATTGAACTTATAGATGAAAATGAATGCGATAACAATGAAGTTTTAATCAATTCAGACTTAAGTGATGATCAATCTGGTAATGAAGAATTCGATGATAATCAATCGAGTAATGGTCAATTTGATGAAGAAGTTGATTGGGCAAATAGCTCATTCCTTATCGATGAAGAATTTGGCATTAATGATAAATCTATGGAAGAAAATTCATTAGTTGATTATGATGCTTTATTTAATGGACATTTCGACAAAAATTCGGGGTTAGTTATTGTGAAAGAAATTAGTAATTCGGATGGTTTATCTGAATGACTTCTGAAATTTTAATCTTGATTTTTATAAGACCGTGCTCAAATATTAGGGCGTTCCGCGCAAAGAGACACTCGAATTTTTTTTAATTACGCCTTTAATAATATACTAATAATATCAAAACTTTTAAATTAATATATATATACTACAAGCTTTATCTATAATTAATTATATTTTGAATATTATCATGAATAGCTTGAAAAAATTAAAAGATTCAATTTCAGATGAAGAACAGCGGATTTTCATCAAATTTGGCGTAATCCTGGGACACAGTTCTGTGATAATTCATAAAGAATTAGTTGGAAATAGTGCCTATAAACTAAATACAGTCAAAAGTTTAGTTACTAAGCTTAAGAGAGGCTACAATGTGGTCGAAGATTGCCGAGGAGGCGATACAAGTGATGTCTCGAAAAAAAAATTTAATAGATAAAATTAAAAATTGTTGGCCAAAACTAGAACATGGTCTTGCCTTGAACTTTCCATGCGGGTGAATTATAGTAAAACAACAGTATTTCGATATTTAACAGAAAATTTACAAATAAAAAATAATTAAGTAAAGGGGTACCTCATTATCTCACGGATAAACAAAGAGAACATAGAGTGTTAGCATGTAAAAACAATATGAAACTCTTATCGAGACAAAATAACTTAATTAATCGAACTTTGGCAATAGATGAAACTTTGGTGTCTTTATACATGCAACCCCAATGTGACCAGATTCGAACTTGGAAAAATAAAAATGAATAAGCACCTGAATTTGTACTTCTATCAAAATATGAAAGAAAGAGAATGCTAATAGTAGCAATGGATTATCAAGGTGTTGGTTATTGGAAGCTGTGTGCTCCTAAAGAGACTTAACTTCAGATGTCTATAAAAACTTCGAAGTTGAATTATTAAGTAAATGGATACCTGATAAGAAGTTCAAGGTATCTATAATATTACATGATAATGCTAAGCCGCATAAATCAAGTCTTATAAAGTAGTATTTTATTGATAAAATATTCGGGTTTGGGATCATCCTCTCTATAGCCCTGATATTAGCTTACCTGATTTCAATTATTTTGGGCAATTAAAGAGAAAGTTAAAGGAAAATATTTATGATGATTGGCATGAACTAGAAATTCAGCTAGAAAGTGCAATTCAGGAGCTTAATGCTAAAGGTTTTATGAATGGTATCCAGAAATTACCAGAAAGATGGAGAAGTGTAATAAATGCAGAAGGTTCGTATCTATAAACATACTAATTTTTAACTTTATATCTTTTATAGTAAATTTTTTATTTAATTTTTTTCGAGTTTTTTTGCTCGGAACGCCCAAATATAAGATCGAGCTCGTTTATAAGACCGAGGGTCTAATTTCATTATAAGACCAGGTCTTATAATCGGACATTTACGGTATTTATTTTGCATACATTCCGTTTAATTGAGAAAATGCTGACGTCATTAAACAAATTTGGTATATGAAAGCAACATTGCATTTGATTTTCTTCAGAATATTCTGTTTCGATACATATGAAAAATTAGACCAAGAAATAGAATATGGAAATAAGAAGATATTATTTGCCTTAACAGAAGGAACGATATCTCATGTAGAATTTGTATCAGAGATTTTGATAGAATTAAAAAACAAAGGCCATACTATTATATTTGCATCCAAGAAAGAAAATTTAAAATCAGTATATAAATATGGGTTTGAGTTGCATACTTTAAAGTCTGGTCCCGCCTTTTCAACTTTCATAACTGAATTAGCAAATCAAAAAGAATATGTAGAAACAGTTGAGTCCAAGAACGATATCGAAATATTATTCAATGATTTTATATTTCCAAATTACAAATCATTAGTAAAAGAATTTATACAACTATATAATGAAGTTAAGCCTGATTTAGTTATTTGTGATTTCTTTAGTCCTTCTTGTAGCGATTCTGCTAAGATGAATAACGAAAAATTGATTATATCGTACCAATCATTGGATGTATATCGTATAAAATAATTTATTATTATTATAGAGCCTTACGTGATGGCACCTTTCATTACAACTACTTTTAAATATGGCGATTTGACTACAGCCAACATGGGATTTTTTGAAAGAATTTGTGACACTTGGAACAACATTCTCGGATTAAATGTGTATTTGAAAATATTGGATCAACTAAATTCTTTAAGAAAAGAAGTAGGGGCTCCGATACCAGATACACTTTCAACTTTAGGCACAGAAAAGAATTTGATGCTTTTCAACACTTTCCTAGGCTTTGAGGTATACAGATTTGAATTTTATTCTTAGATAGCTAGACCATTAAGACCTAATGTTAAAATAATCGGTCCTATTATATCAGATCTTTATGATCTTCTGCCAGAAGAACTGGATAATTTTATAAACAGTCATGAAAAATGCATTTTTGTCTCTCCTGGAAGCTCTTATATTAGAAAGCCAGATGAAAATCAACAAATTATGATGTCTTTTTTAGATTTATTAGAAGAAAAACATATAGATTGTATAATATGGAAATTAGACAAAAAATCAAGTAATTTTCCTTCAGAGAATTATGAAAATATCATGAATAACAAACACCGAAACTTTTATATAGATGAATGGTTTTCTCAGAAAGCTTTGCTTAACAACAATAAGATTATACTGTTTATGACTCATGGAGGATTGTCAAGTATAATGGAAGCTTGCAAATATGGTAAACCACTTTTAGTTATACCATTTGGAGTGGATCAAATAAGAAATGCAAGAAAAGTTGTAGAATTAAAGATAGGTCGATATTTGCCTAATTATAGCTCAAGCGTTATAATAAAAGAACAGATCATAAAGATATTAAAAACAGATAATGATATGAACATAAAAATTGCACAGATTTTGTCTAGGCAGGGCCTTAGAGGTAAGATTGAGTCTGTGATGTTGATTGAAGATATTTTAAGATTACTACATTTAAACAGAAATTTGGTTGGATATGAACATTTGATTTCTCTGGATGTAGACATTTCTTATACGAAAGCCAATAATTATGACATTGCTCTATTTTTCGTTTTGGTTTTTGTCCTCATTATTGTGCTATTGATACTCGGTCTTAAAAAGATTGTTCTATATTTTCATACTCCTAGGAAGGTAAAAATGAATTAAGGCAATCTTCGTATATACTGTTGTGACATCTTTCTAATAAATTGTTCCCATAGATTTGCTTTCATAGACATACGACGCAAATATTAACATTCCAACAAAGACTTCTTAATAAAACACATTCAATATTTTGAATCAAATGTGGCGAATAATAAAATATGTCTTGTAATAGATTCTTTTAAGATCGGAATGATGGTGACATTCAATAAAGAAGAGAAAGGAAGATTTATAAAATATTATAAGCTAAGAGCTTTATCAACTGAAGCTCCCAAATTTCTTCTTCTTATTTCATCCATTAGCAATTTTTTCTGCTTAGAACCCCATTCCGAATTAAGTTTTAAATCAGGCGTTCTCAAAAGATAATTATCTAAACCGCCTTTCTTATCAATACTCCTCAAAACAGCTGTAGTGACAGTTAACAAGTATGTTTTATCAAAAGTTTCCGAATAAAGTCTAGATTGGGTAACATTAGGCAAAGAACGTCTTAAATTCTTTACCATTTTATGTCTTTGATACCAACTTACAGCTTTCTTATCTTCTAATAAATGACCTTCTGTGTCGAAAAATATGGAATAATACTTGGTTCGGTTTTCTTTTTTGCTTTGGAACCGCTTCAATATTTCTGATACTTTTTTGGTGTGTTCATCTTTTACAAACATTTTGACAATTCAACTTTCAGAGCTCTTTCATCAAAAGGTTGAGCTAGAACCTGCTTATGTTGCAAATACAAGTTAGATCCATATATAAAAACTCACGCTATTTTATAAACTATACTTGCTATGTAAACGGGCTTTATGTAAGATTTTAAAATCTTCACACATTAATATGCGACGAATCTGAAGAAGTAATATAATTTAACACGAATAAAAAGGTACAACTGAACGATCATATTTGTAAAAATCTAATATCATTTGCTCCTTTTAAACAAATTCAAAATTGGAGTAACACAAGAACGAGAAAACCAAGGTGTAAAATAGGCAGAAAATGAAAGTCTAATAGGAAGAAGCATCTTGACCATAGCATAAGAACAAGTTAGATAAAGTGATGTTTTAGGGTCCATTTCGATATTGTCGAGTCCAATCCTATTCTTCCATTTTATTGTCCATTTCTCTAATCTTTCTATAAGTTGAGGGTTCGATTTGATATCAGGTATCCACTGACTTTCTTTTAAGAATATAAAGATAGCGATGATAGGAATTATAGAAGTAAGTTCATGTAGAATCAAAAAACTAATGAGATAATTACCTGGCTTATTTTTAAATTCTTTAATATATCTTTGAAATATTGTTTCTTTTTTGTTTTCGCTATATCTCCTTATGGATATTCTAGAAAGTCTAAGTCCTTGAGCCTTTTTCAGAATCAGCATTTCGGTATACACTATATCGCACGGAAACTCGGACACCCTATTTTTTGTAAACCAAAGCGTCAATTCGGCTTATAAATAAATATGAATAAAAAAATTAGATATATTTAAACTGTATTATTTTTAATATTTATTTATTTATCATCATTTTTTATTAAAAAAAGATAGAAAATCAAAAAGGAAATTTATTGATCCAGTACGGAAATTCGGACATTTTTGTTATTCACACAAAACTCAGAAAATAATAGCTTTAAGGAATAAAATATTAGAAAAACAATGAAAAATATTGATAATTTTATGTTTGGATAGACTTTAGCACTTAGGAAAGAAGGGTATTCTTATAGAGAGATCGAAAGTTTGACCTGTATACTCAAGTCCACAATAAGCGATTACCTCAAAAGGTTCGAAGAAATGGACTCAATTCAGAGAAAGAGAGGGTCTGGAGGTAAATATGGCACTTTATTTTCGTTCAGAGTAGTCCCTTTTTGATTCTCTTCTTAATTCAACCAAATTTTTAATGAATCTAGATCATTCTCATTCTTAATTAACCAATTATTTAATATGTAAAATTTGGACTACTCTGAAGGAAAATAAGGTGCCATATGTACTTGATAATGACGATATAAAAGCTATAAGACCATTCATGAAGAAAACCCAAAAGCTAGTGCCCCAAAAATGAACAAAATCTTTAAATAAAATAAGGATAAAACTGTCTCAGATGATACGATTAGAAGATATTTAAATAGGCTTAATATATATGCTTACTTCCCTGACAGAAAATCTTTAATGTCGTCAAAAAATATAAGGAAAAGGGAAGAGTTGTGTGCAAAGTGACTATTTCAACCTGATAATTATTGGGAAAGTGTTATATTTTCAGATTAATGTAAATTTAATCTTTATAATTCAGATGGCTGTTCATATGTATGGCGACCTCCATCTAAAATACTTGACCCTAAGTATGTAGAAAAGACAGTAAAATTTGGCAAAGGTAGTGTTATGGTTTGGGGATGTTTTTCTTACAAAGGAGTTGGAAACTTGGCTTTTATAGATGGTAAAATGGATAGATATGGTTATTTGGATATATTAAAGTACAATTTAATACAATAAACAAAGAAAGTGGGACTAAATGACTTCGCATTTCAACACGATAATGACCCCAAGCATACTTCTAAGCTCATTGGGAAATATCTTGGGGAAAAAGAAGTCGAAACTTTGGTTTTGCCAAGCCAAAGCCCTGATTTAAATGCAATTGAACACATCTGTGCCTATATGAAGAGAGAGCTGAGGGGGAAAAACTCCGATGATCCAGATGAGTTAAAAACAGAGCTACTAAGATTATGGAATAACTTACCCGACAATTTTATAAAAAACTTTATTAAATCAATGCCTAAACGTGTAAAAGAAGTGCTACAAGCTTATGGGAAGTATGGTAGTTATTAATTTTTAAATGTCCGAATTTCCGTGCTGGATCAATAAATTTCCTTTTTGATTTTCTATCTTTTTTAATAAAAAATAGTGATTAATAAATACTAAAAATAATACAGTTTAAATATATCTAATTTTTTTATCCATATTTATTTATAAGCCAAATTGACGCTTCGGTTTACAAAAAATAGGGTGTCCGAATTTCCGTGCGACAGTGTATGATGACGTCGAATAATTTAGTTGATCTTTCATCGATTTGGTCAACTTGCCTCAAATCATAAATTCTCAAATTCAGCACAGCATGTCAAGCCAAGAGAAGAATTCAAAAGAAGGACCTAAAAAATCTATGAAAGAAATGACTAAAGTAGAAAGGAGAGAACTTCAAGTAAGTTCATACATTAACTTTTAAGGAAAAGCAAAGAGCAGCTAAAACTCAAAATGCTGAAAAAGTTCAACCTGTTAAAGAAGAAAAGTCAATAGAGAAGGTCGAGCCAAAAAAGAATAAAAAAGAAAAATCAATACTATCACAGAAATCATTGTTTAGTCATTTAGATTCCACTTCTTTAGAAAACAAATTAATATTACAAAATCAAATAAGCAAAAAGAATAATGTTCATATTGAAGTAATCAAATTACATTCCAAATTTATCAACTTGGATATATTCGGTTCTACTGCTCGTTTGATATCTTTAGTGAATGTGTTTAAAAAAGTATTCTTTTGTTTTGATATGTTTAGGTTATACATTCTTACACCACTCCACCCAATAAGCATTTAAATCGTGATTTAGGAGCTTATATATCTTTTCAGATCAATTTTATAACTACGAGTAGGTCATTATCAATAAGCATGGGTAATTTCATAAGAGGATTGAAACATGATATCTATCATCTTGATTCTACATTATCAGAAGATGAAGCGAAAGAATACTTGATTAAAAAGCTAGATCAAGTTTTAGAAGAAAGAATATATTATGCTGATAAAATAATTGTCGAAAATATATTACCAAAGATCAACACCAAAGATATTATTTTGATATATGCTCAGTATTGTCTTTGATTTGCTTCATTTTATTAGCTCTTCTATAGTTTTAAAGGTGCTGTTCGAAGCTTTCGATAAAGGATTGGATTTCAATATTATTGTTGTGGATTCTCTTCCTCATAGAGAAGGTCTTACTTCTTTAAAGAAATTGTCAGATAAAGGTATAAAGTGCTCTTATTGTATGTTACCAAGTCTGAAAATCATGCTCAAAAAAGTAATTAATAAATCTTTAACAACAGACTAATAAAGTCTTTATGGGAGCACACGCTTTCTTTTCTAATGGAAACATGTTATCGAGGACTGGCTCTTCTTTGATCGCTGCTTCTGCTCATGACCAGGGTGTACCTGTTATTATATGTTGTCAGACTATTAAATTTTCCGAAAAGGTCCAGGTAGACTCATATGTATCGAATGAGTTGGGTAAAATACAAAATTTTATCAATAGGGCTTAACTATAATTTGTTAAACGATATTTACGAAAATGAGAATATTTACAGGTTAATCACAGATAATGTAAGTGAAAGGCTGGAGCATTATGATGAATCTATTAGAACTGCATATAAGCTACCTAAGTTTCTTAGCTTGAATCTTATGTATGATATTACGCCTTCTCATCTCATTTCTGTCGTTGTTACTGAAGTTGGGCTTATTCCTTGCACATCAGTCCCTGTGGTATTTTACTTTATTGTTTATGATTTTAGGTTTTGAGAGAATATAAGTATTTTCTATTATAATTTTTAGACCAATGGCTCAATAATTTATGATTTATAAAATAATTTTAATGATTTTGTGTTGTTTTGATTAATTATTTATATTTGACAAACAGTTTTGTTAAGTTTTTACTAAGGTTATTTATACTAATATTTACAAAGGTATTTAGATGGTGAACTTTTTACAGACTAATGGGTAAGATTTATTGAAAAACTTGGCAAAAAAAGAATATGTTGAATAAGGTAGAGTTCAGAAAATTCTCATTTGCGAATTGTATAGAAAATTGGTGAAATTTTCCAAGAGTAATTTCTTTGATTCTGAGAGGAAATTCATCAATAACGAAGTCTATATCATTCTTGGGAAATTCCAACCCATCCAATAAGCTAGAAATGAATCTATAGTCTTTATCTGCATAATAAGCATCCAAGAGCTGTGAAGATGAATTTTTGGAGCTTCACAGTCAAAGTAGAAAAGTCGGTTTTATTAAAACTCGAAACTACGGTTTGTTCAACATTTATTCCTAAATCTATTAAACCAAAATAGAACCTTTTAGAACATTCATCACAGTTCATTGCCTTTAATTCTTTGTTGACTAACTCACCATCAAACATGTTTATTTTATTTTCTCTGCCACTACATGATTTCTTCAATGAAGAAAGCTCATTTGATATTTTTAAGAGATAAGTATTAAATATAATAAAGTATATCATTAGTAAATAATTTGATATATCTTGACAGTCAATTTATAGAAAACATGAGAGTGATCTTCATTAATCTGTAGATTTTCTATTTGCGAATTAATTTTACAAAATATTTTTATTGAATATAAAATAATCATTTCAATGCTATTTGATTATATAACTGATATTTTTTGATATTCCAGTTTTTATTACTAGAAACCCTTGTTAATTTTCAAAAGTCTGCACAATTTTTTTTTGAAGAATATTGAAAATATTAAACATATCAGATATGTCTATCTACGTTTATAAAATATTACGGTTATTTGATTTACATGATGTGAAAATTTGTTTTAAAAATGCGAATTAATATTTATAACTTTTTAAAGAGTAAATTCTGTGACCGTCAATTGGTTGCTAGCAAATAGGCTCAAAAATTTATTTTCGAGATATGAAATTAGTTAAAAAAAGCAAAATTTAATGCTAAAATTAGCAATAAGGTATATATTTTTGCATGATCTCATTGAGAAATTTGTATTATTTTTCGGAAAATAGCAAATTTACAATAGATATTTCGATTGAAAATTTTATATAAACTTTTGAATTTACAAATTGTATTCTCATAAAGGGTGTCAAATAAATTTCTCAGACAAGAATAAATGCTGAGTAAAATTTCCTAATTATGATTTTTTGAACATTTATAATTAAAATTAATTTCTAAATTTTTCAAATAAGTTATTAAAATGTCCAAGCCATCTCGTGAATATAAACGTGCACAAATACAAGCTTTAGCTAAAGAAAAATTCACCATTAGACAAATTGCCAAAAAATTGAAAGTCGATAAGAATACCGTCCTATTATGGAAGAATAGAAGCTCAGTAAGTGACAAAAAGCGACCAGGTAGACCTAGTAAGCTCTCATCTTCGATAAATTCACAAAGTAAGAGAAGTCTTTAACGAAAAGTTGGAAGTTCAGTAAGAAAAACCGCAAAGGAGATTAATTTGAAAAAAACAACATTTGGCTGTTAAGAAGACAATCTCACTCATCAAGCTGTTCAAAGTTATTTGAAAACAATAAAGTGGGGAAGAAATGCATTCAAAATAACCCAGAAACCTTTATTGTCTCAAAAAAATATTGCTGATTGAGTAAAATTTGGAGAATATTCAGAAAAACAGAGATTTTTGACGCATGGGAGGCTGGTCAAGAAAAGAAGCCAATATTCTCTTCACAGATGAAACATGGATAGAAATAAACCCAAATCCAAACTCACAAAACATTCGATTTAGAACAGAAAGAAAGTCAAGTTACATAATTATTACGGTCAAAATACGGACTTAAACTTATGGTAGCCGGTGGATTTTCTTTTCGTGGTGTTACAGATCTTCATTATGTTTCAACAGCAAGTATAAATGTCAAATACTACCAGGATGAAATATTACCGGTATACATCAATGCAATGAATGACACTAAATTATTTCCCAGTAAAAAAAGAGCATTCATGCAGGATGGAGCTCCAGCTCATTCTTCAAACACAAATCTTGATTTTTTGAAAAGAGAACTTGGACACTTCTGGGGGAAGGGACTTTGGCCTGGAAACAGTCCAGATTTAAACCTATTAGAGAACCTATGTTCCATTCTTAAAGATTCAGCAAATGTAGAGCCAAGACCTCATGATATCTCCATTTTATTTACTCGTTTTGAAACAAAGTGGAAAAATATTGATCCTACGCTTTTAAAAAAGCTTGCAGAATTCCTTCAAGACAAGAGTTAATGAAATGATGAAGAATGCAGGAGGAATCATCAAATATTAACCAACATTATAAGCAAAAATTTTTTATTAATATTTTTTTTATTATCTCTTAAATTAAATTTGAAATTTATTATATTTTTGTCTGAGAAATTAATTTGACACCCTGTATATTGGATTATTTTTTTAGAAAAAAAATTCATATATGTATAATATGGAAGGAAATTTTTCATTTTTATCAACCAAAATAGCTTTTTATATAATTATTAAAACTTTTCAACCATAATTCTTCAAGAATTTACTCATTTTATCAACCAAATACATTATAATTCCTTCAAAAATTTTCTTCCATATATGCGGAAATGAAATGGCCAAAATCCAAATCATACATTATGAAATGTATGTAAAATAAATTAAAAATAAAAATAAAATATTTATATTATTTAAGTATTTTTTTCCCTACTCTTTCACTTATCGCAATATAATGACTTTTTTAAGTGGCCAAAAGACAACTTTTATACAAAGTAGTAATCGATAGGTTTCTCACATAAAACTATTTTAAAAATATAAAAACAAATAATATGAATTGTAAAATAATCTTCACACCTAAAGGTTTATTTCTATATCTTTTTGTTCATTTCGAGTGTTTATTGTCTGTTTTATTGAGTCAAATTTGTATATATGGGACAAAATTTTTGAAGCCTTGGTTATAATTCCAAATAGAACTTTTGCAAAAGATGAATTGTATTATAAACATAAAGAAAAATACAATTTTATACAAGAAAATATTTTTTTCTTAAAATTTATTAAATTTGTTTTGATATTTCTCCAGTTAATTCTCTGTCTTATAAATAGGATTGAATTAAATTGATGTGAAAAAAT